>CM031576.1:18448325-18481652 GCA_018467065.1 Ephestia elutella | reverse complement strand
TAAAATTAAATCTAAGTTCGGACGATGCTAGTACCGAAGTGCTATTTTTCATTTCGTAATCTATTACGTTTTTTGGAGGCACGAGGCGTCGACTCAGCAATCACGCGGCGGAGCCGTATGGGCGAATCTTGCTAGCATCGCTGCATCCAAATTGCGCAAGAACGTTAGGTTTGGGTATATTGATGGTCAGCGATACTTATGATAGCTCTCGCTATAACACCTCCACCCTTAGAACAGCAACTATTTTAGAACTTTGAGAGAAAATGTTGCTGGAACTTGAGATTCATCTGGTGAGGATCTCCTGCTATTCCCATCAATTTCAGCGTAGATCGGCTCTTCACTTTTCTTCTTTTTAGGTGGATTGGGCTTGCGGTAAGATTGAGATTCATCTGGTGGGGATCTCCTGCAATTCTCATCAATTTCAGCGTAGATCGGCTCTTCATTTTTCTTCTTTTTAGGTGGATTTGGCTTGCGGCAAGGTAGATATCTTCTTATTAGTATTCCAGCTGCTATTATGAGTAGGATCGATGTCACACTGTAGAATGGTAACGTTGTATGATAAATGAGTTGAGATGAGTCCTCATTGATAGTTACAGGTAGCTGACGGAGGATGTTATCTTGAGCAGCATGAAGTCCTTCCAAATTTATAGACTTAAGTTGCAGTGTAGGTTGATAGTCCTTGAATACCTTCTTGGTAACTGGAATCTGAAGCATCTTTATTGGCTGGCCTTCAATGCGATCGTCGATATTAGTGATAGTTATCTCCCGGGTATGCAGACGACAGTTGCGGGGTAGCGTTACTAAGTAGCTTCCTTGTAACGTGAGGTATTCTTCTCGTTCACAGGATAGTTGAACTTGCGTCGGTTGAGGCAGAGCGATTGCGTAGTGTCTATCATCCAGCTTTTCCAATGATTCTTTTGACAGCGAAACGTTGATCTGATCACAGGAGTCATCTAGGGTTTGGTCTGAGATGAGCTTGGATATGCAGTCGGGTTGTGTCTTAATTTGGTGGTTAAACTTCTCTTCGCAGATGTAACGAGTCGTTAACTTCGGGCATTCAGCCTCTATGTACACGTAGGAATTACTATTAGTTGCTATTAAAGGAAAAGGAGGGATGATGACAAGATTATTTTTATAAGGCATTATGGAAAGTTTAAAAAGGTCATAGTTATCCTGGGAAACTATAGGCACTCTGAAAACTATAACTATTTGTTGGTCACTGTAATAACAGGCAGGTTTTATTATATTATAGTATTCTCTTATTTCAATATCTAAGATCTGATCCTTGTTATATAATGACCTTAACCGTTTTATCATGTTTCCTAAAATATTATATCCTAACATTGAATGATGCGTACTGGACGCCTTAATAAAAGCAAGCATATCTTCTATTCTCATTAGTTCTAAAGTTAAGTCATCTACATTTTCGCTTATTATAGCGAGTAACTGAGAAAACCTAGCTAATCTTAATGTTATTTCCTCTACATAATTTGTCTTATTATACAATTAATATAGAGTCTCGTTAACTTTACTTTGATTTTCGACTATCTGTAAAAGAACTTTATTATGGTGATCCATCCAGTCTTTGCTGAGGCTGATATGATTATTTAACTCGGAAGTTATCTTATGTTGGTTATCTTTAAGAACTTTAATGGCATCGTTATAGCTTAAGGCATCTGATTGGTCCAAATTACCGGTAATACTCTTTATTATAGACCCTAGACCATCTACAAGGCCTCGTTTTACACGATTAGGCTTTAAGCTTTCTAACTGATACAATGCTTTATCTATTTTTTTTTGAAGATGTTGAACTTGCAAATAAAATAGGTAAGAGGTGTCATTACCTAATACGTGGTTAGTTTCATTAAGTTGACCTTGAACTAAATTAATTTTATTCTCAATGTCAGTAAGGTCTACGTATTGTAAAAAGGAATGGTAGTGGGTTATAAAGGTTACGGGGCCAAGTTTAAAGGGTAGTAATCCGGGTCCGTTTTCCATGCTGTCAAGTTTTATCTCTTGAGCTTGAGCCGGTTGAAGGGTGAGCGTCATCAGTAGTGTCCTGTAACAAGTATGAGCTCTTAGGGATGCGTTTCAAGCGAGATTTGGCAACGGGACCTCGTTTTCTAGAAGTGAATATATGGATGGGTAGTGTTTGTAATAAAATTGTTAATGCTTACAAACTCTGTGCATTGTCGCATGGTATCTGTGCCGTGCATGGCTGGCCTTATGCACGGCCATTTTGCTTTGCCTGCTGGCAACATTGCGCGGGCGGCTTCCGCCCGGGTCGAAATCAGTGCTGGTTTGGATGGCGCACGGGGAGGTCGCGCCGTATGAAGTACCTGGTGCTAGGCGCCATTTTGTCTGAAGCCACATTGGCGTAATGGATTAGTCATTGTGATGTGTAATTGATAATTAGTTTGGATTGTACTGTTGGATTTCCATTTTGTTAAATAACTATTGAACGTTTGTGTTTGTGAAAAAACCTGTTATTGTGACTTTTTCTTGTGAAATGTGAAACGTGGCTGGCTGTTCACATCCAGCTGTTCCCGAGTGAACCTTCGGGAAGAAACCTACTTATTTATTCTGGGGAAAGAGATCTCGGGGTAGGTTGGGGGCTTAGGGACCGCATCCCCTTCCGAAGACACTCGAAGTTGGATCCGAAGATTAAGAAGATTCAGTTTGGTAAGTGCATTAATGAGTTTGTCATTGTAGCTGTTAAGTTAGGTTTATTATATAGGGCTCTGTAGCTCCCGTTATAAGCTATGGTGGTAGCAGTCTGCGTATAGGTTAAGTTAGGTTCTAGTCGGACAAACGCGGTGCCGTGTCGAGACTGTTTCCCGGTACTTATTTTTACCGGTGGTTTTTTCCCGGTAAAGTTTCGGTACAGAATCTTCCCGCCACTGGGTTTGTCCGGATTCTCTGCGCACATTTTCTGGTAGCAGAGCGTAGTTGTTCTACCCTCTATTTGTTCGTTTGTAAAAAATAATTAATTGTTTTTTTTTTTTTTTGGTTGTGACTTGACGCGATGGCGAAGGTCTCCCATGCTAAGGCGAGACTCGCCAACGAATTGAGATGGTTTGTGATGGCCGGTGGACTCCTGTCCCGGAAGGACAGGGAGGCCGCTATACTGGAAAGAGCGGATCAGCTCCGCTCACGATTGAACAACGCGGAAGCGGCCATGGCGGCGCTTACCGAAGCCGACCTTGCCCCGGAGGTCTACGCAGGTCACGTGGCGGACCTGGACCAGATCCTGAGTCTGCACGATGACATCGTGGAGGCGGCGGCCGCAATAAGGGCGAGACAGGCTGGCGGACCAGCCCCTCGCACACCTGTTAGACAGGAAGGACCAGCGGTTACTGGTCGGCTCCCCACCCTTCAGCTGTCCCACTTTGGGGGTAGGATGGAGGAGTGGGTGGCATATAAAAATATGTTCGAGTCCCTGGTCGTAGCACGACAGGATTTGTCGAAGGCCCAGAAGATGGCCTACCTCCTCTCCACTCTTGAGGGTGAAGCGCGGTCGCTCATCCAGCACCTCCGGGTGGAGGACGACCAGTACGACACGGCTTGGGAGTTATTGAACTCCCGCTACCAAAACTTACGTTTGTTAGCGGATGCGCACGCCGCACAGTTGATGGCCCTGCCCAAGGTGGCCAACAGGGCACAGTTGCGCCTGCAGTTGCTCACGCCCGTTACAGTGGCCTGTAACGCGCTCCGCACACTGGGGCTGCCGGTGGACCAATGGTCCTTTTTGCTGGTGCACATTGTATTGGGCAAATTACCCAATGACATCCGCTCGCGATTTGAGCGCGAGAATGCGGAACGGGATAGCACCACCCTACCAACATTCACTGACTTGGTGAAGTTTTTGGAGTTTGAGGCACGGGCGGCTGAGAATACCATGACGGACTCAGCGCCATCCAGAGCGCCTGAACGCAGGCCCTTGGAACCCTCATGGCGAGGGAAGCCCCAACAGGGAAGACAACCGCCACCGCGTGGAGCTGGTGCGCGGGTTGCACACACGGCAGCAGTCGCGAGGGACGCGGACTGCCTGCAATGTGGTCGGATGGGCCACAGCCTGCTGCAATGCAGGGACTGGCAGGAACTGCCAGTACAAGATCGGCGCCGCATGGCAAAGCGGCATGAACTTTGCTTTTATTGTTTGGGCGGTCACTATGCACGTGACTGTCCCAGGGCCATACCATGCAGTGCATGCCGTGGGCGGCACCACGCGATGCTTTGCATGAACCGGAACGGGGATGGCACCCGGATGTTGAGGCAGGGGTCCCCTATGGGCGGGGGCGCTCCTGCGCGAAGCCCTCCACCTTTGGAAGAAGGACGCGGCTTCGCTCGTCGCACCCCCCCTCGGGAGGGGGGTCGCGTACCTGCGCGGGTCTTGGTGGACCGGGACCACGCGCCCCAAGGTCGTGGCCAGTATGTGGCAGGCCAGGCCCCGGATAAGGCCCCCATGGGCGGGGGCCCTAGATCGGACGTGAGAGTGGGGACACCCCCCTCCACGCGGGTCACCACTACCCAACACATGCAGCCGCAGCGGTTTTCTCCGCCGCTGCACGAGTACCCACGGCTGGAGTACCACCCGCCGTACTATAGGTATGGCCGGGCCGCGGGTTATGCCCCCCCTCAGATGGGGATGTGCACTCGCCCGCCATATTATCCGGGTCAGTGGCGCGCCCCTGGTTTGGAGAGAGTGGGGAGCCCGTAACTAGCTTGCTCCCTTGCTGGGACAGAGCCGCGGACGGTTCTGCTCCCTACCGCGGTGGTCCGCGTATGGGGTCGTAGGGGGAAGCCATTAATTTGAGAGCTCTGTTGGACTCAGGGGCTCAAAGCAGTTTGGTTACCACTCGAGTGGCACGCCAGTTAGGTTTAGTCGTGGAAGACTCGCCTGTGCCACTTCTTGGAGTTGGTGGCATACAGGTGAAGTGTCTGACGGGCCAGACACTTGTCACCTTTTCTTCGCTGAAGTCCTCCACAATGAGGATCACGACCTCGGCTATGGTAATGGATACCATTGCGGGTTGGCAGCCCTCGACAGACATACCGCCGGGTGTGTTGTCTTTGGTTTCGGGTCTGGATTTGGCCGACCCCTTTGTTTTTCATCCCGGCCCAGTGGACTTGCTCCTGGGCTCGGACGTATTGGGTTGGATTTTGTTGGGTACCCAGAAAGCTCTGGGTTCGTCTTCACTGATGGCAGTGTCTACTATCTTTGGTTTCGCCCTGATGGGCCCTGTGTTTGATAATAGCACCGTGGAGGAGCCACCGGTCGTCGCATCAGCGTCCTTGGCCAAGACCATGCAAAGGTTTTGGGAGGTGGAGGAGCCACCTATGAGTTCCAGGATGGATCCGGAACACGCTGAGTGCGAAGCCTTCTTTCGATCAACCACGGAGAGGTTGCCCTCCGGTCGGTTTGTAACTAGATTACCATTTGTTGCTACACGTCCTAGCCTAGGGCAAAGTAGGGCGCTTGCGGAGAAACGACTGCTGTCCATGGAGCGACGTATGCAGCGTGACCACGTACTTCGCGATAAATATATTGAATTTATGCGCGAGTACGAGGATTTGGGTCACATGTCTCCGGCTCGAGTTGATTGGAGCTCAACTGAGCATTATTTTTTGCCCCACCACGCGGTGGTGAAGGCCTCAACGGGCAAGTTGCGGACTGTCTTTGATGGGTCCGCACCCACTTCGAACGGAGTTTCGTTGAATCTATGTTTGCATTCAGGTCCCAAATTGCATAGGGACGTAATTGACATCATCTTGAACTTTAGAAGACATCAAGTGGTTTTTGGTGCGGACATCCGGATGATGTTCCGCCAGACAGTCATACATCCTGAGGACAGGCGATTCCAGTTGATACTCTGGCGTGAGCGCCCTGAGGATCCTGTGACGGTGTATGAACTCAATACAAACACGTATGGTTTGAAATCTAGTCCCTATATCGCCATCAGATCATTGCTTGAATTGGCAGAGCGGGAACGGATCCGCTTTCCCCGTGGGGCTTCCGTGCTGTCACGTGACTTGTATGTCGATGACGTGTGCACCGGAGCCCAAAGTATTGAGGAGGCCCTCCTACTGCGGGATGAATTGATTGAAATATTGAAAACGGGTGGCTACGAGCTACGTAAGTGGTTGTCTAATGAGCCTAGAGTTCTAGAAGGGATCCCGGAGGATCACCAACAGAACCCTCACCTGTTTGAGGATGTAGATGATCCCAACAGGATAGCGGTGCTGGGCATGCAGTACCAGCCGCTAACCGATATTTTTACATTCCAAGTGGACTTGGAAATACCAAAGGTCTGGACTAAGAGAACGGTGTTGTCAGTAATAGCTCGTATGTTTGATCCAAGCGGTTGGATCAGTCCAGTAATATTCTCTGCGAAGTGTCTTCTTCAGAGACTTTGGACTTTGGGCGTCTCGTGGGACAAGCCGCTGTTTGGTCCTCCATTGGATGATTGGCTCGAGTTGTTTTCATCGATTAAGGAAGTCAATCGGATTGCCTTGCCTCGTCGAATATTGCCCCCCGGGAAATATCGAGCCAGCCTGCATGGCTTTTGTGACGCGTCGGAGCGAGGCTACGCCGCGTCAGTCTATATGCGGACAGTTGACGCCGATGGCCGGGTCAATGTCTCGCTTTTGTTAGGGAAGAGCAAGGTCGCCCCCATCAGGACTAGGCTGACTATTCCCAAGCTTGAGTTGAGTGGAGCTCACCTTCACTCTAAATTGTTGCATCACGTTGCCAGTGAGCTGGCGGCCACGGTCGAGATACGAGACATCTTCGCCTGGTCGGATAGCCAGGTCGCGCTTGCATGGTTGCGCGCGGCCCCACATACCTTGGAGGTTTTTGTTGGAAACAGGGTTTCCCAAATTCAAAATATTGGAATTGATATAACATGGAGACATGTGCCGGGAGAGCTTAACCCAGCGGACTGTGCTTCCCGAGGTTGTACGGCACCAGAATTGGTGTCACACCCGCTCTGGTAGGGTCCAGAGTGGCTGATGGGATCAGAAACATCTTGGCCTATCTGTCAGACAGATGTTACTTCTCTGAGTTTGACTGGGCTTCGTGTACATGCTGTAGTCGCTGAGACGACGTCGGAGCCGGATTGGCTACTTGCTTGGTATAGCAGTTTGGATAAGCTTCTGGGTGTTACCAGTTGGATTAAGCGTTTCATACATAATTGTAGAAACCCACAGGCAAAGCGGTTGGAGCCGATTGCAGGTGCAGAAGAGCGCCGGAGCGCATTGTTGCATTGGGTCCGTGTCGTGCAGACCGGACGGTTTGAGTCAGAGCTTCATATTTTGCGCGACGCACGCGCTAAGTTGAAGGGCGCGGTCGCTCGTTTGAACCCGTACATCGACTCGGATGGGCTTCTTCGGGTTGGAGGCAGGCTCCGGAAGGCGGATCTTCCATATGAGACTCACCATCCTCTGTTGTTGCCCAAGGGCGGACCCTTGGTGCAGCTTTTGGTGTCTGATCGACACATTCGTAACATGCTGGGTGCAATGCTTTGCTGGCTATTTTGCAACGCGAATTTTGGATTTTGTCTGCCCGAAGAGCAATCCGTAGTGTTCTGTTTCGATGTATTGCATGTTATAGGTTGAAGGCATCCACGATGCAACCACAGATGGGTGATTTGCCCGCTGATCGAATCCGACCTTCGAGACCGTTTGACGGCGTTGGAACCGATTTTGCCGGTCCCTTTTCGATCAAGGCTTCTCCCTTTCGTAATGCCCGTATTGTGAAGGGCTATTTGTGTGTATTTGTTTGTTTGGCCACCAAGGCTGTCCATTTGGAGGTGTTATCGGCTCTGACTACGGAGGCCTTCGTCGCCGCGTTGGATCGCTTTGTTTCGCGTCGAGGTCTACCTTCCCTTATTAGGTCTGATAATGGCACAAACTATAAGGGAACTGTAAATTATCTTAAGGATGTTTCTGTGTTTATTGATAAAAATTGTACTAGTTTAAGTCAAATTGCTACCCAAAGGGGAATAACCTGGAAGTTTAGTCCCCCAAGTTGCCCCCATTGGGGAGGGATTTTTGAAGCGGCTGTGAAATCCGCAAAGACCCACCTCCGCCGCATTATCGGAGAAACGGCTCTAACTTTTGAAGAGCTGGCCACAGTGTTTTGTAAAGTTGAGGCGGTCCTCAACTCTCGTCCTCTCTGTCCGCTATCTCCAGATCCAAATGACTTGGAAGCTCTCACCCCTGGTCATTTTTTGGTGGGAGGGCCTTTGAATGCCCTGCCCGAATACCCGTGGAAGGACGAACGCGTATATCGGTTGTCGCGTTTTCAAATGTTGCAGCAAATGAGCCAGGACTTTTGGCGTCGCTGGTCGCTTGAATATTTGCATTTGCTGCAGCAAAGAGTGAAGTGGACAGACAGGACTGAGCCTCCCAGGGAGGGTGATTTAGTATTGTTAAAAGAGGCAAATTTGCCCTCATTGCTTTGGCGACGAGCTCGCATATTACGTTTGATTCTTGGCGGAGATGGCACTCCGCGTGTGGCTGAGGTGTTGGTCGACGGTTCGATTTTAAGGAGAGCTGTGACTTCTCTCGCCCGCCTTCCCGTAGAGTAAGCTAGCGGTCTGCTTCTCAGACCGGGACGGGGGGATGTTTGTAATAAAATTGTTAATGCTTACAAACTCTGTGCATTGTCGCATGGTATCTGTGCCGTGCATGGCTGGCCTTATGCACGGCCATTTTGCTTTGCCTGCTGGCAACATTGCGCGGGCGGCTTCCGCCCGGGTCGAAATCAGTGCTGGTTTGGATGGCGCGCGGGGAGGTCGCGCCGTATGAAGTACCTGGTGCTAGGCGCCATTTTGTCTGAAGCCACATTGGCGTAATGGATTAGTCATTGTGATGTGTAATTGATAATTAGTTTGGATTGTACTGTTGGATTTCCATTTTGTTAAATAACTATTGAACGTTTGTGTTTGTGAAAAAACCTGTTATTGTGACTTTTTCTTGTGAGATGTGAAACGTGGCTGGCTGTTCACATCCAGCTGTTCCCGAGTGAACCTTCGGGAAGAAACCTACTTATTTATTCTGGGGAAAGAGATCTCGGGGTAGGTTGGGGGCTTAGGGACCGCATCCCCTTCCGAAGACACTCGAAGTTGGATCCGAAGATTAAGAAGATTCAGTTTGGTAAGTGCATTAATGAGTTTGTCATTGTAGCTGTTAAGTTAGGTTTATTATATAGGGCTCTGTAGCTCCCGTTATAAGCTATGGTGGTAGCAGTCTGCGTATAGGTTAAGTTAGGTTCTAGTCGGACAAACGCGGTGCCGTGTCGAGACTGTTTCCCGGTACTTATTTTTACCGGTGGTTTTTTCCCGGTAAAGTTTCGGTACAGAATCTTCCCGCCACTGGGTTTGTCCGGATTCTCTGCGCACAGGTAGATCTGCTAAAACCTTATCATGAGTGTAGCGTGCTGCTAATTTTTGGCGACTGGCAACTGGGTTCTTTATGAACACTTGTTGCTCAGGTGCATATTCTACCTCAGGTTCACGGCTCTTATTTCTGTTCTCAATGATATTGGTCCTATCAGCAAGAGATTTTTCATTAATTAATTCATAAACTTTTTGTATTTGATTTCTATGATTCTGTATGTACTGTTGCATTAAAACAGGTGTTAAATCAATATCAGTGGGATCTCTGGGGTCTAGATGTCCTAAGATTACGTCATATGGTCGGCATTTAGTAAAGGAATGAACAGAACTATTATAAGCTAATACAGCGTAGGGCATGAGGTTAACAACCGGCTCATCCTGTTTTTGGAGCTTTAAAATTCGAAGATGTTCTAAAAGAGTGCAATGGAAGCGCTCAATGTTTCCATTATCATTGGGAGAATGAGCCAAAGTTTTATGATGAATGATTTTATGCATTTTAACAAATTCAGTGAACATCTGGTTGGTAAACTCTGTACCCTGGTCTGTTACTATGGTGAGTGGAAGGCCATGATGGGTGCTGAAGATTAGTAAAGCCTGTATAACACTAAGTGCAGTGCCATCTCGTAAAAGATAAGCCTGTGCGTATTTTGAGAATACATCTATAATAGTGAGATACTTCTCAGACTGAGCTGTAAAAAGGTCCATATGGACTATCTCGAAGGGCTTAGTTGCGGGTGGTACTATACAAAACTGAGGTCTTATTGGATTACGATCATATTTTGCTTGGCCACAGATAGTACAGTTATTTATGAATTTCGTTATATGATCTCTCATTTTTGGCCAGTAATATTTGCTAGATAGTGACAAAAAGCACTCATTTATCCCGCGATGGTTCGTTTTGCCTTCGTGATAATGTTTAATTAATTCTTGCTGGCGGAGATAATCTTTAACATTCTCAATTTCCTTCTTCTTCACTCAGCCTAAAGACGTCCACTGCTGGACAAAGGCCTCCCCAAGGATTTTATCTATGGGGGGTTTTGCCGTAATCGCCACGCTTGGCAGGCGGGTTGGCGATCGCAGTGTGATGGCATAGTACGCGGAAAGATACTGCTGCCCATCCTCCGGTGTTTTAAATCCCTTAGTCGCCTCTTACGACACCCACGGGAAGAGATGGGTTGGTGCTATTCTAGGGCCACACCACAGACCAATTTCCTTCTTAACTAGAACCAAACTCATAGTTGAACTTTTGAATTTTTCCTGTAGGATAGGCACAATAGAATACATGGCTAGGGGTGGATTAATTAGTAAAGCAGTTTTTACCTTTGGATTCACATACTCTTTGATAGCATTAACTAAATCTTCTTCGAGATTAGACTCTGAGAGTTGTACAGATGTGCGTGTGTGAGTGTCAAAGGGCTTAGTCACTGTCGGTTTCTTTTTAATGTCACCTACTATAGTCAAGCAAAGCTGTCTGTTGAATTTGTTAAGGGGTTCGTCAGTAATAGGTACCTCGAGTATAGGGTTCTCTTGACTGGTATGCACTGTAGCGGTAGAGGAGTGTCCTAGAGATGGTGCCCTTTCAGTTGGGTTAGCTACAATAGAGCTTAACTCTTCGTTGTGAATCTCCACACGAGATAGGGCGTCCGCGTTGGTGTTATATTTGCCCTTCTTATAAATAACTGAATAATCATATTCGCTAAGTTTTAGTCGCCAGCGAGTTAGCCTTGAGTTAGGTTCCTTTAAATTCATAATCCACTGTAGTGGCTTATGATCAGTATAAATTTTGAATTTTCTACCAAATAAGTATGGCCTAAAATATTTAGTGGCCCAAACTATAGCGAGCAGCTCCTTCTCTATGGTGCTGTAGTTCATTTCGCTTTCATTTAAAGTACGTGAAGCGTACGAGATAGGCTTATCAGAGCCTAATGGACCCTGGGAGAGGACGGCTCCTATAGCCACATTCGATGCGTCAGTCGTCAAAATGAATTCTTTTGTAAAGTCTGGATATCTAAGAACAGGGTCATTAGTAAGTAAAGTCTTACATTTTTCGAAACAGTTAGTATATTCAGAGTTTAACGTTATTTTAGAGCCTTTTTTTAAACATCGAGTAAGGGGTTTTGTGATCCGAGCAAAGTCGGGAATGAATTTACGATAGTAACCTAATAGTCCAAGGAATTGTTTTATTTCCTTTGTAGTTTTTGGAAGGGGATACTTCTCTATAGCTGCAATTTTATCAGGGTTGGGTTTAATACCTTCGTTACTAATTATGTGCCCAAGATACGCGGTTTCTAATTTTAAAAATTCGGACTTATCCATCTGTATTTTGAAATTTGACTCTCTCAATCTCTGAAATACTTTCTCTAAATTTATAATATGCTCCTGAAGGGAGGTACTAAAAACGATTATGTCATCTAAATATACCAGGCAAATAACGTTCTGAAGGCCCCGTAGGACATTATCCATAACGCGCTGAAAAGTAAAGGGTGAATTCTTAAGACCCATTGGCATCCGAAGGAATTCAAAATGTCCGTGCTCTACATTAAACGCAGTTTTAGAAATATCAGCAGGATTCATTTCAACCTGGTAAAATCCAGATGCTAGGTCAAGGGTTGTGAAGTATTGGCACTTACCCAGCTTATCCAGGACGTCAGAAATGTTAGGAATGGGATATTTGTCGTCTATAGTCTTTTCGTTTAATTTACGAAAGTCAACCACGAGACGCCACTTCTGTTTTCCAGAAGCATCTGCTTTTTTTGGCACTACCCAGATGGGCGAGCTCCATGCTGAGTCAGAAGGTCTTATGATACCCTGTTCTAACATTTTTGCTATCTGGTCGCTAACCTCTTTTCGATGAACAAATGGATATCTATAGCTTTTAGTATAAATAGGTACCTCATCAGTTGTCTTAATAGAATGTTTTATTTTATTTGTAAAAGTTAACTTTTTTCCTTCAATATAAAAAACATCAGCATACTGAGAACAGAGGGATAATAAGTTAGCCTTTTCCTCCTCATTAAGATGATCGGTACGCAACTTTGACAGTACATCCTGCACTCGCGGGCTAGGCAGTTCAGTGCAGATGCCCTCAACATTGAATAAAGAAGCATGAGCAGGGCTATCTAATGAAAAAACTATGTCATTATAAGTGGGATTTTCTACTTCGACTGTACCACAGTTATTTTTGACAGTAGTGAGGCATTCGTGAACAATGCAGTTACATATTACTTGTTCCTCTACTATGACGTCACCGTCAGGGGTATTAAGGGGTATATTAATTAATTTTGTTGAATTTGCCGGAATTATACCTTCAAACAAGTTAACATTACGTGATTGGTATAGTCTAATAGGGGTGCTAGCATTTTTTGTATGAAGTATTTGATCTTTTAAATCTATTCGCGCTTCCCATTGGGTAAGGGTGTCCAACCCTATTAACCCGTCAAAATGATCATGAAATTGATATATAAAAAATTTAATATTTTCAGTTGTCTGAAATTCATTAAAACAAGGCAGCGAGATAGTATGCTCATGTCTACTGCAACCATGAATATTAGTGATCTCAAAGGGTTCATATGTTAGGGGTATATGAGAAAAATATTTCTTTACAATATTAGGGTTCAACAAGGATACATTAGCACCTGTATCAATTAAAAGATTTAATGGAGGGTTTTCTATTCGAATGTAGGGTAAGCATTTTTGTGTCTGAAGGTTTAATTCTATTTTGGCTTTTTTATAATTGAATCCACGCGAAAATCCTCCTGGTTACATGAGCTAGGGCCTGGCTGGGCTTCTAATGGCTCCGGCATAGCAGGCAGCTCGTATGACATATCTGGCAGTGGTTGATTTTCGCAATAGTTATAGTAATCATTATAAGTCAAATCGTAGTTATAATAATCTGGAGTGCAATAGTCGTAGCTGTCATAATAATAGTCATAAGTCTCGCAGTCATTTAAGTTCACATCACGAGTTTTGAAATAATTCGAAGGTGGTGGATTCCCGAATTTTGTCCAGTCGTGCCCAGAAGGGGTAGAGGCTTCGGTACAAAATGGGATACACCGCTCATGGGACGCGGGCCATTATTATTATTAGGTAAATTACGCGGGGGCAGTCTAAATGTGTTACTTTGCGAGTTATAATTAGGGGGTGGTGCACGGAACATTTGCTGAGTGCGCGTAGGCATGCGGAATGAGGGTTGATTCGTCTGATGGTTAGGCCTGAAGTGAGGTTGAGGTGGTGGTGGCATATTACGTTGCCAGTTATTACCAGGATGCCCAAATGCAGGGAAGGTAAATGGTTTAGGTACAGGAATATTAGGGGATGCATGCAATGATGGCATATGGTTAATTTTTTGCATAAATTGGGGTGGTTGAAATGATTTAGGTAAAGCATTGTTACGATGTTGCAAATACATCACATTAGTTTCCTCCTGTACGAATTCCAGAGCTTTCTCAATAGTTTCAGGTCGCATACATCTGATGCGTGACCCGAGAGGTTCTTTAAGACCTCGAACAAATGCCTGCATAGTAAGTTTTTTATAAAGAGTGCGTTTGGCCTCTATAGTGGTAGGCACAATCTCATGCAATGTAATATAGGTCATTATTATACTAAAAAGCGACTGACATCTCTCATAAAATTCCTGAGGGGTGCTCAACCCTTGAGTTTGTAAAGCAAGGTCATTATAGAGGGCTGTTTCATCCCTTTGATCAGAAAAATTATTTATTAAAACTGTCCTAATGCCATTCCAGTTATCAGGTATGCCGTTAGAATTTATGGTTCTCGCAGCATTTCCTGTGACCTTATTCAGAATACCATTAATTAAAGATAAATTATTTAATTCACTTCCACGCTCATTTCTAATATAATTTGCTACTAACTGATCGCAAATATGAATAAATCTAGTGAGAATATTAGGATTCCCATCAAACTCTGGGACAAGGCGTAAGGCCTTATAAATTACATCCGGGTTTAGTACCCTCTCTACACCTACGGCGTTATCCGGCATTTTAAAATCTATATTTCTACTAGAATCTAAAGCGTGTGCCCTGCGAGTCCTAGGAGTCTCCAGGGACCTAGACCTCTTAAACCTGGGTTTAAAAATGGTGAAGGATTAACTACTAATTAATTAGGGAAATTAAAAGAAAGTACTAAAAAATTAATTAGGACTTAGGAATTAGGGAAAAAGCACCAGATAGAATTCTAGTGTACTTAAAATATCATGTCGACTCGTTACGTATCAATGTCTGGATACCTCTGTTTCCGGCGGCGTAGTCCTCGGGATGTTCTTGGAGTTTTCGTGAAAGCTTAAAAGCTCAACCAGCGGCGATTGGGAGCAACGATTTTTGGAGACCGATCGCGCACTGACTCGAAAATCCTACCGACTGCGCCAATTACGAAGGCCGCAGCCGGAGTATTTAAAAAAAAAATCAAATTAAGTTAAAAAATATATTTTAAGAAAAAATGAATTTTACAATAAAAGAATATTCTAAAATTAAATCTAAGTACGGACGATGCTAGTACCGAAGTGCTATTTTTCATTTCGAAATCTATTACGTTTTTTTAGAGGCACGAGGCGCCGACTCAGCAATCACGTGGCGGAGCCGTATGGGCGAATCTTGCTAGCATCGCTGCATCCAAATTGCGCAAGAACGTTAGGTTTGGGTATATTGATGGTCAGCGATACTTATGATAGCTCTCGCTATAACATGCGTATATTTATTTTATCAATGTTTATTTTATTTTTAATTTATTTTTCCTTTATCTTTAATAGTGTTTACTGTACCCTCTACATTATTTTCATGTATATTTCCTTCCACCCAAAGGTTGGCTAGAAGAAATTGCATTTGCGATAAGCCTTTGCGCTCATTTTTGTATGTACTTTTGTCTCTACTTTGTATGTTATTTCTGTAAATGGTGCAATAAAGTGTTTATCTATCTATCTTAATCACTACTTCGAAAGATACAAATATATATTTATATGTATGTGATCAGCGGAAAGCCATTTCGATTTGATTCGGGAGGACAATGATCATTCGCTAGTCGCTACAGTACCCATTCGTTTGTGATGTAATTTTGCTAGAACTTTAGGGTTATTCCATACTCGTACCTACTTTTAAATTATATTTTTGTTACAGAATTTTACTAACAATAATAATTGTTTAGATAGAACTCTTGGTACTCATAAATTAAAATGCATTTCAATAGTGAATATGGTAGGTACGTACGTATTTACGTCAGTAAATTTACTCATAGCATGGTTTACAAGCGCAACTTAAGAAAAAAAAGGCAACAAACTTCACCACATATCGTCAAATAATTTGAGACCTATAAATAAGTAAGATTTTTTTTATTTTTCAAATCCCTTACTCGGTTGCATCGTGGATATGATCAAGTAAGGTTCATACGGCTACTTATCAACTCTGCCTTCATAAATTAGTTTCATTATAAAATAAAAAAATAAAATTTAAAAAAACCCTTAACTTGTTTGCAAAAAAAAGTACTACACAATAATCTTCATGTAAAAGATTTCCAGATTTTTCCAAATCTGACCATGCCTGTGATTCGTACCTTACAGGATATCAATACACCCGTGAGGCTACTAAATACGATCCAATAGCCTTCTCTCCCTTTCTATTAATCTTTTTAACAGCCCTTAAAGAGATTAGGGTGCCTGCGAATGGACGGCGAACCACTCTTTCTTGGATCTAATTAAAATGGTCCAATTTGTTACGGATAAAGTTTAACACTTATTCAAGGGTTATAGGATTATAATTTGAATTGGATAGTATTTTTTATTTATTTATTTAACTTCTAAAAAAACATGTAAATGGCGGACTTAAGCACAGAGGCTTTTTCTACCGTCAACCAAATCGATTAGATAAGTATTTTTTTAATTGTTTTTACTATCGTATTCAAAGGTGTAGATAATCTATTACGTATTCTGTGGCTTTCGATGTAAGAACGTTCTGATTAGCCTATCAGGAGGCTAACTGTAACTTTTGATCAACTTAAACTTGAACTTTTTAAATAGAATTTTGATGTGAATTTTAATTTTCGGTTACTTATTGCTGAGCAATATCCACAAAAGCGAAGAGAAGTTAACAATAAAATTTCGTGACTGCAAAGAAGATGGCAGGATTATTTGGGCAAGTATGGTTGGCAACAAATTGATGCCGATAGAGATACGTATATGGAAGAAAAAAGGGAAGGCCTTTGCAAAGCAGTGGGATACACCAACAGGCTTAAAAATATTTCGTGATTTAAAAAATTGGAATTTGTTTTTGAACTGATGGTTGTGGTTATAACGCCTCTCTGGTATGGCATTCTGTATTTGGATAATAAAAGGTGTCATATTAATTTTTAAAGGTAAAATTCGGTTTCCTCCAGATTTCAGGTTTACTATATGACAGTTTATTAAAAAATAAACATTACATATGCTACATGTCTCTCTTGGGAATAATCTTAGCTGAGTAAGGTAATCATTAATCATCGGTACGGTGCGATGGGAAATTCTTTATTTTTCTTTTATGTTAAAGATTAGTAGTCACGTCATATATTTTACTGAAATTTATATATTTTTTGTTTGTTGTACTTAGTGTCGCTAGCCTGTGTGATATAAAAGTTATGGTAGGCGCAAAGTTGTCTGGAATTCCCTTTCTGGCGAGATCTTGTAAAATGCTTTAGATAAGTTATAGCATGACGCATCGTGAACGTCAGATGACATAAGTCTACCAAAAGCTGTTATACGATAAAACTTTAGCTCACTGCACGCCTTGGGCAACTGTCAGTTTAGTAAGTTCCTAATTTTAAAGAAATAAAGAAAAGTTATTTTATGTGTCATCGAGTATCTGGTTTTTTTCTTATCATATCAAAAAAGTCTTTAATTTTTACTTCTAATATAGCACTGCGAGTTATCTGAAAATGTCATGTTAAAATTTTAATAGTCTCTTCACATAATATCTTTGCACATTACGCCATTCATAGTAACCAGTTATTATCAACATTAACTAAGATAAAATGCTAAATTAAGGGATAGTCATGTGACTCTATTGTGTACTTAAAGGGTAAACATATAAGGGTATACATTAAACCAGGGTAATAGGCCCCACGTTGGCGACTTCAAAAGTGATAATGCACGGAAACCACACTCGGCGAGACTTGTAAAATTTTACTATTATTTTTCTTGGCTTTGAGTGGGGCTTTGTAAGAAACTAGCTCTTGTCCGGCTTCGCCCCCCACAGGAACAGTGCTTTTTCCCGGGATAAAAAGTACCCTGTGTCCTTCTCAGTACTTTTTACTATGTGTATGCAAAATTTCAGGAAGATTGGTACTGGAGATAAAGCGTGAAGAGGTAACAAACAAATAAATAAACAAACACACAAACTTACTTTCGCATTTATAATATTAGTTAGGAAGTTAGAATAAGGACTAGCTTCATAATTGGTTACCGCTTCTGTGAGAATTTCGGGATTTCGTATAACAAACAACAAAAGCCGTCTAGCTGTTTTGGCGTGATTAATTAACAAACATTCATACTTACACTTAGTGGAAATAGGACATTGGACTTTTGACTGACTAAAATTTATACATTTCAAATTATTTTAATGACGTAGACCTCATCTCTGTCCTCGGACAAGATTGTGGTCAAGAGCAAACCTATCTTTAATAAAAAAAAAAGAGGGTTATCGCTCTTCCGCGACTGGCGAGTGAGGTCGGTCAGATAGTATAATACTGTCATTTGGAATTGACAACAAATGACAGCGTTGTACTATCTGACAGACCTCAGTCGCCAGTAGCGTCAATTAGTGACTAGAAAAAGATATACCTCATTCGATAGATATGTAATTTTCAAAGCCAATACTAAATTACCTACAAAGCGTAGTTTATCAGACTTATCTTTATGTTCTTCATCACATCTCTCTCTTTAGTCGTATTTCCTCATGACTGAGGGTCGTGGTCATTATATGGAATGAAACACACACAACGACTCTCTTGGCAATTTAAATGGAGTGGTTTGCCATTGCCTTCTCCATTTCACACACTAGCTGATAATAATCAACCAGAGTGCAGGTTTCCTCACGATGTTTTTCTTCACCGGAAGCTAGTGGTGGTCGATGGAAACTAACATGAGTCAGATTGGTATACAAACTCATGTAGCCCGGGCAGGATTCGAACCTGGGATTTTGCATCCACAAGCGGGCGCCCTACCACTCGGTCACCTACAAAGCGTAGTTTATTAGACCTATCTTTATGTTCTTTATCACAAAGCGGATAGATTATGATAAAAAAAAAAACCTCTGTCAGGGAAGCTTCACATTACGTGGAGGAAATGTACATAATCTGGAATATTCCGGTTCGAGCCAGAATTTTCCGGTTCGAGCCAGAATTTTCCGGCTAACTGTACATTACGTGGTTATGCGAAAATGTATTTTGCTCCGATTGCGAGATTTTTCATTTAAGTTGTATGAAATTTCAGCCCTTATCTTAAATTATCACTTTATCATTCTTTCTTCCTCATCTAATATTATAAATGCGAAGGTTTGTTTGTTTATTTCTTTGTTTGTTACCTCTTTACGCCTTATCTACTGAACCAATCTTCCTGAAATTTCGCATACACTCAGAAGGATATAGAGTACCTTTCATTCTGGGAAAAGCACTGTTCCCGTGGGAAATTCACGCGGGCGAAGGCGCGGGCGAAGGCGCGGGCAAAAGCTAGTATTATAAAAATCGCCTTGGAAGCGGTACCAGCATATGTAGTAAACAAACCACCAATTGCCACGTCATCAGTATTTGTCATTTTCAAATCATAATACTCTGTTTTCTCTTTACGCTACTGCTGCCCATCAACCCTGATAATATCGCAGTATTATTATCAAGTATTGTTATAAAAAACCCGGCCAAGTGCGAATCAAACTCACGCACCGAGGGTTCCGTACACGCAAAGCATCTCACATTATAGCTCTAACTAAAAGACCAACTAGTTTCAAAAACAAACTCAACTTTGCAGTTCGATCCCTAGAATTCATACTGGATCGAGCGCAAAAATAAGTTTGTAACACTTTTTTTTAAACTTCCAACAACATATTTACAACTTTCAGATTTATTTTTGTACAAGTTCTGTTAGACTTTGCTTTTTGCCAAATTTCATAATTTTAGGTCAACGGGAAGTACCCCATAGGTTTTGATTGCTGTCTGAAGTCGCAAAATATGCAAAAAATCGCAACATTTTCGGTAATAACTCCTGATCGCGTTGACGTATAATTTTGATAATTTTTTTGCTGATAGATCGTAGATCCGAGTATTCGATGTTAATTTCAACTTAATACCTATATGCGTTTCAGAGAAAAAAAAGTTTGACAGACAGACGGACAACAAAGTGATCTTATAAGGGTTCCATTTTTGCCTTTTGAGGTACGGAACCCTAAAAATTTAAGAAAATAGAAAAAAGCACCGTTATTCAAGCCAAGACAGTAAGCCGACTTACCTAAGTGACTTTTTATGTTAAAATCGTTTAAGTTGCGAAAGTGTTGAGAATATAATCAATTTCCCCCCAGATGTGGCCGCGGTTATTGGATCCTGTATAATATGAGGGGTTTTATTTTCACATGTTGCCAAACTAGCAAGGCTCTACTGGCGTAATCATTTTTGGGGTTATACTTACTAATATTTTCGGTTTTTAGGTATTAATTTTTCACTTAAAGTATGTTTTATTTTACAACATTTCAGTAAATATGATATTAAACGGGAATTAACAAAATAACGATCAAAACTAATTTATAATCTGAATCAGCTCTCCGATCATGGGATACCTTAATCAGCCTTTTGTACAAAAGCCTAAAAGTCTAATGGGTTTAAAGACCACACAGCTGGTGCGATTTTATCTCAAAAGACCCAAATATTGTTTGTTTTGTGCCCGACAGGGTCATTTATATGTTATCAACTTTATGGATACAATAAAATATTGAGTAGGTGTGGCCGCCTGTGCTAGCAGCCACTCTTCAAGGATGCTCAGGTGCAGGTGAGAAGACTGATCTTGATCAAAATAATTTCTTGCTCTTAATACAAAACCGCCAGGAACTGGCTACAGCGAACTTGTAGTATTTAACAAGAGAATACTTAAAAATAAAAAAAATAGTTGAAGATCGCTGTCGTCGTTACAAGATTTTGTAGTTTAATAGAATTCAAAATTTGATAATCATCGCACTGACATCTGTCAGTGCGCGTACGTTCCGAAATACGTAGTGTGAAATTAGTATGTGCGTGAACAGTAGGTATAGATACTTTTCTGAATTAGGGTTTGAACGTCCATTCGAAAGACCACATTCCTTGAACGGCCACATCCCCAAACGGCCATTTCGTTAGAACGACCACATACTTGAAAGACTACATATTGTTATACTCTTTTGGCGAAGTAATCCTGACTTATCTAAAATAGGAGCAAAATATTATACGATTAATATTAACCACTCAGCATAACCTGTTGGTTGACAGGCAGTTTACTGCTTTAAGTTCACCGTTTACATGAATTTTAATAAACTAAATAAATTAAAATAGATCAATATTACAGTCAGTCAATATTATAATCAATATATCCCAGCCCTTTCCAATATGGCGGCGAGAAATCCTCGGTCAATATAATTAACGGAGCAAACGTCGCACGTCAAATTCAATTCCGACATTTTTATCCCACCAAAAACATTCTGTAAAAAACTAGCCAAGTCTCGATGGAGCTGATTGTTTGTCTCTAAAAAGTAATGAAATCTAGACAAAGTCGTTCCAAGTCTAAGGTTCCTTACTGCGATTTCTTTATTATTATATTTAATGTTGTGTGACTTGGCCGTTGAAGGGTACACAAGGGTACAAAACCAGGTGCTCCATGACACCATTACACTAATCTGTCGCCAGAACCGCTACCCATTGACGATGGAAAATGGCCACTTGGAAAACGTTGATTCAATAACCAGTCAATTGTAGGCTTGATAAAGCCACTAATGTATAAAGAATGTTCAACGGCCAAGTCACACAACATTAAATATAATAATAAAGAAATCGCAGTAAGGAACCTTAGACTTGGAACGACTTTGTCTAGATTTCATTACTTTTTAGAGACAAACAATCAGCTCCATCGAGACTTGGCTAGTTTTTTACAGAATGTTTTTGGTGGGATTTCACTTCTTTTTGTAGAAACGTGGACATATTGATTTATTTTATTAAATTTTCTTATTTGACACAGTTTTTTTTCTTTTTAGGAGTAGTTTTATTATTATTACAAATCTTTCTTTTCTTTTTTTCCGGTTATGATTCTTGTACAGTAAGCAACAGTTATTCGTATTGCCCATTCGCGTTCATTATTCAATCTTTTAGACGGTTTAGACCGTTTAATTTCTGTAAGATCGGCGCGGTATTTACGCCTAAGCCGGTTGTATTCGGTGATCGCTGAAGCTTGAGCTTTTATACTCTTGAAGTCAACATTTATGAGATGAACCCATCGAGATATTATACGTAGTAGTTGTATTTCGATGGATGAACCATACCATACCCATGAAGATTGGTTACTAGAATTTTAGACAATAGAGCTAGCAAAAAAATGTTTAATTGATTTTTTTTCTTATGTCTATGTTCTAGAAATTTATTCCACAGAATATTGCATGGAAGTAGTTAGTACTTTATTGTACAAAGTACTTATTACTTCCATGGAATATTGTAAAGAATAACTGAAAAATTAGCTCGATTCCAAGGAAAAAATAACTTCATCGAAGTTTTATTTTTCCCATGCAATAATACAGCCAGTGTTCTAAAAACCAGAGACCAAATAAATTTAAAAAAAATGGTTATTGTCTGTCATTATTGGCCTATCACGAGCAGGGTTTCCAACTTGTGGCTAACCCCAAACAAAAGTAAATAATATTTCGTTTGTTAATTTGATATGTAGGAATTTTTTTATTTGACACTTGATCAGTGTTATCAAATTGAGGGTTTTAGCCCTAAATTAAGGGTCAAAATATACTTGATGAGTATTTTTTATTCATTCCTCAGCACTTTGACAATTTAAATGTAACAATATCATTTAAACCACCATAATCATTACCAATTTTCGACATAATTGGGGCCTCATGCAAGTTGATAACCTTATTTTCGTCATCAAGCATTAGGTAGGAGGCATAATATTTTCAATTTTTCATACTGAACTTAGGGTAATTTTTGAAGAAGCGGGCAACTCTTAAAAGCAGAATAAAACAGACAACAACAAAAAATTTGTCTTTTAAGTACAATCGAAATACAACTTGGTACAATATCCCGATGAATATGTACGGTTATAACGTATTATAGAGGTAACGAGTATGGCAAATACTTGACATTTTCTGGCCAGGGATCATCTCCAAGCGTGAGCTCTGTGGGAAATGTGCAACGCTATAGATCGGCCACACGCTTCGAAGAGACCTATATACTAGGAAAGCTCTCGAGTGGATACCACAGGACAAGAGAAAAGTTGGTCGACCCAAGCAAACCTGGCGGCGGCGTACCGTTGCAGCGGAAAGGCAGTCGTTCTCTCCTGGTCGGAAGCAAAGTGCATTGCCCAGGACAGAATCCGATGGAGAAGCACTAAAACTAATACTTAGATGAAGAAGCACTAAAAATAAAAATGTAATTATTATGGTAGTAATAAACCTAATAAAAATGTAATTACTCTTTTATTATGATTAAGCAGAAGGTGAGACATTCGCTCAAAAGTGGGACGCTATAGGCTAGATTAAATAAGAAGATGTGTCCCTCTACGCTGGACTTTTGCAATGACAGTCGATTTTTTTATGTAGCAATAGAAGGGGGCGTTGCCATAGAGATATGGTAATCTCTAATACAGCTGAGACCAGCTGAGGGTTCTTCATGAGATACTTCAGACCTTCGATTTTTGACATCAAATGAAGCGGCCCACCAAGTTTAATATTTTTTGTAAAGGCGGTATGTCGATTTCTAATAGTTTGATCGGGCTCTTGTGTTTTCTAATTAGGGTCACCAGGTACTCCAGATCTTCGATTATCCTAGTTTTTATAGTTTTCCCTTTATGTGACCATTAAAACCTAACTCTGTACCAAATTTCAGCTCTCTGAGTTTATGGGAAGTACTAGTTCTATTTTGATGATCATGAGTGAGTGAGTGAGTGTCGAAAATGCGAAACTTTGCTTTCGCTTAACTTCGGAACTAAATGACCTACAGACTTGAAATTTTGGATTTTAAGTATGTGATTATAGCTTACTGGATGACGAAAATTTCTTCGTTCTGGTCTTATCCAGAGGTTCTCAAATAGGGGCCTATAAATGCGGCGAAATGGTTCCTGTAAAGGATGGTACGGCAGTGTTTGCTTCGCGCTCGACTTGGCGGGGGCACTGCCGTGCCCCCTGATTTACCCCGCAAGTTTATCCTAACAAGAATAGATGCACCGGTTACTTTAAGTGAGATACATCAAGTTGTTGTTTCAGAAATATCTCGCTTTATTTTGGTGTGGAGATTTTTCTAAGTTTATTCTAACATATTTTAGAAGCTTCAGCTAAAATTTTAGGATTTAAAATAGTAAGATACCTTGTAATATTCCAGGTTTAAAACAATTAAAGATAGTATTTATTTTTTTCTTTAAATAAGCATTGTTTCCATGGTAAGTCAATATTTAAGTATGTTTTTGATATTTAAAAAAATATCAAACAAACTTTTTGTCGACTATCAGTTGTAATATATCCAAATTTTGTGATATTTTCCACCAGCCACCAGTATCACCCTCGCCCATCCACCCATTTATCATCTTAATAGTACTACAAAACAGCCGACGGTGCTAAAATTATACTACTATTGGGAATTTAAGAAAAGTTTAATTTCTAACAGCCTATTCTAATAGCCAGCACTAATCAAACCGTCTGCCAAGTTAAATCAAACCAGTTTGAATTATTTTAATTAAAACTAATATTGAAATTCGAATGGAAATCATTTTCATATTTTTTGTTGTAGTTTTGTTTGACGACTTGCACATTTACTTACAGTTATTATATATTAAACTGTTACCTATCGGGTAAAATTGAATTAATCACTTACTTATCCCATTCCCCTTGTTTTCTATAAGATGTCTAATTCAAACTGTATCAAAAACTTGATTTGTGAGAAGTAACTTTTTATGGCAATGCCGAATATTGTACGGCAGTTATAAAAAGACGAAAGTCATACGAAAGTACATAAATTCTTTACGGCCATATTTCATGAATAAAATCATGACATCACGTTTTTTTTAGCGTCATATTTTCACTAGAAGATGTTTTTTTTTATAAACCAGTAAAAAGGAACTTATTTTTTGTATTGCAAACAAAATAGTTTTTTCAATATTTAATCTTTAGACAAGTTCAATTTGACCCACTACACGACTATATAAATCTGGCAAGAATAATTTCCATTTAAAATATATCAATCAAGGGAAGGACCTTAAACTGGGGATTCCTATCATAGGCGTTGGGCTGTCACTATTGTCATGATTTCAAGTATTTATCTTCTATACATATAATAAAACAGTAAAAATATTTTGTCTGTACATTTAATATTTTTGACTGAAATGGATAGAGGGAGACCTAAAAAGAACAATAGAAAGCAAAAAATTTTTTTTGGAATTTTTTGTCTGTCTGTCTGTCTGTCTGTCTGTCTGTCTGTATGTATGTACGCGTTTCACGCAAAAACTACTGGACGGATTTGAATGAAACTTTTTTTGTTGTATAGCTATTAAGCCTGGGCAACATATAGGCTACAATTCATTTTGAAAACTGGAACACCTGATGAAGAACCATAACGGAACAGCTAAACTATAAGTAATATGGAAATGGTGCCTTAACAAAAATCGTTCAACCTGATGAGCATTTTCTGCCGACGTATAAAAATTGAAGATCTGGAACATCTGATGAAAAGCTCCAAGAGACCAGCTACACTATAACATATATGGAAATGGCGCCTTAGCAAAAATCGTTCAACCTGATGAGCATTTTCTGCTGACGTATAAAAATTGAAGATCTGGAACATCTGATGAAAAGCTCCAAGAGAGATTTTTATCTAAGCGAAACTCACGCGGGCGAAGCCGCGGGCGACAGCTAGTACTTAAATATACATATATCTTTATACAAATTTATATATGATCATATCAATTTATGTATTTCAATATAATGGCAATACTGATAACGGCTGTTTGTACCGCCACCATTAGAATAAAATGACGTACACCCAAAATGGCGTCACTTCTTATTGTGCTGCGATACTGTTAAGACGTGTTCTTATGTATGACATTATTATACGTGGATACTATGTCCAGTCCAATGGAATATGTAAATGGAAGATGTGATATATAATTATGAAAATATACATATATATATTTGGCAGATATATTTGGTTTCATTACACTGTAACTCAATTTTAAGATAAGCCTACTATAGACTCAGGCTCCCTAAAAGGTAATTTCTGGTCGTTGCTTGTAGATTACAGGAAAACCTATAAGAATTGACATTGTACGTTACCCTCTCCACGCGAGTCCAACTCGCACTTGGCCGGTTTTTTAGAAAAACAAATTATATATATATACTGTAACTAGCTTTTGCCCGCGGCTGCGCTAGCGTTAATCCTTTCTTAGCGGATGCCTACGTCATAACATCTACCTGCATGCCAAATTTCAGCCCTATCCATCCAGTGGTTTGGGCTGTACGTTGATAGATCATTGTGTCAGTTAGTCAGTCACCTTTGAGTTATATATATATATATATATAGATAAGCAAATACATAAATAAATCTTCTAAATCCAGTATCTATAGCCAAGATTGAATGAATGAAAAATTTGAATCTCAAATAGCAAACTGCTGCGTCTGCTGTAATGATAACTTTGTAAATTCTGGTTGGTTTGACGTCATTCCTTCCAATCTGGCCACAGACCTTTGGTTAACGGTCAGCTAATTCGCACTAACTGAAAAGCTTAGGTGTCCTGAGGTAAATAACAGGAATTGACTACTAAAACTGTTTTTGGGTTTTTTCTTCTTCATTTCAAATATAAAGAATGTCAATCAAGAAAAAAAAATTCGGATCAGCATTTTTAGTAACAACACTAAATAAAAGAGTATATCTGTGAATTTGGGTTAATATTTACGGAAATTTTTCAACCTATCCATTTATTCTGACAAAAATATCTCTAAATTGCTTTTTTTAATTATGCTAAGCTATTTTATAATATGCTATTTTTTGTCAATTATGCTTTCAACGATGAGCAGATTTTGATAGAATTCCATAAACACATAGGAGAGGAGTATCGTTAAAATATTGAAGAGATTTCTCTCTAATTTTCCTATAATTTAATGAGGTATTGAGCGTAACGCAGGGTGATCAATTATTCATCTGTGACGTCTCTATACAGATGTTATCTCATTGATCGTCTGGAATCCAAACTGACAAGCCGCAAGGATTGGCGAATTAGTAGGATCACAATTGACATCAATTAAGAGTTTGTTTGTTGGTCTGAAGTATTTGATGGTGGAATTTGAGTTTGCTGTAAAATATCGGCAATGTGGATTGTAAGTAAGTCAATAATCCAATTGCCTATATAAATTTGTATGCTTCTAACTGACTGAAATGGATATTAACGCAGAAAAGAAACCGCTAAACGTAAAATCTTGCAAAGACGTTCTTTCTTTTACGTTCTTATATTTTGGGAATTATGGAATTCATGTCTTTCAAACATTTTCACCATTTCTATTTAGGTATAATTGACCGAGCGAGCGCAGCGAGCGAAGCGTATCAGTTTCCACTAGCCGAAAATTCTTTTGTCTGTCCGGATGTTATCGCCTACAGGTCGCATTTCTGAACCGATTCTCATGAAATTTTTGAGCAGGTTCGGTAATTTTATAGAATTTTTTAGTCGTGCCAGTTTTTCGAAATTTTAAAAAATGGCGGAAATATATAAATAAAACCTATTAATATCTTAGCTATTTAAAAAAAAAATCATAAATACGGAACTTTTTTGTCTGAACAACATAGTCAAATTCAATAAAACCGCTATAAATCCATAGTAACAATAGTTCACAAAAAATCAATAGATGGCGCAGCAAAGCTTTTAATACTCGCAAATTCGCTATTGCGTATCGTATTGCTTTGCTTGGCGGAATTATCTTGAACACTTGAAATAAATCTGATATCAAAAAACTTCATTGTATGATTAGAATCCTATTATAAAAAAAAGTAATATATATAATACCTATATACCTACTAATCTGAGAGATTCGATTTCAAATTGAACTTTCTTTTTTTTGAACTTTAATTTTGTTGCGCAAATTACATTATGCATATAACCAATAGGTACCATGCATTTCTGACGACTGACGACCTCCGTGGCCTAACGATCGTTACGCCGGACGGCCACACCAAAGGTCCCGGGTTCGATCCCCGGTCGGGTCAAGATGGAAAAAATTGGTAGGTTGGTTTCAAAACTCTTCTAAGCCAGGGACACGGTAAAATATCGGTTATTTCGTGGAAGGGCTCGCGAGGTCTACTGTTCTCACAGAACCACTAGTTTACCATTGTGATCATTTCAGCGGGTCCCTCACGATGCCCTCTGCCACTCGAAATACAGGTTAATGCCTAGTTCGATGGTAGTTGGTTGAGCCATGGATCCGCCTGAATGCGAATGCGAATGTAAGCCTCTTACAATTGGTCAATAAAACTTTTTTCATTTCATTTTCATTTCATTTCATTTCACGCCTAAGTGAGTTAAGATAAGAATTTTGGAAAAAAATTGTTGACTTATTTTTTTCTATGGATGAATTAATTCAGTATTACAGGCTAAACTCGTCTTATGTACCTATACGAAATGTTTTTTTATAAAACCAGATTCGTTTTCTCAGTAAACAGAACTTAGCACGGTTATACCCAAACCTCGACATATAAACCCACTTATCCTTTAGTATACTTGCGAACAAAATTTATGGGACAATCTTTGGCCTTTTTTCAATCTATTCTACCACCCTTCGTATATGGACACCCATATATTCATATTGACCTTTCGTATTCCGTTATAAAGTTTGCTCATCAAATGTGTGAAACTCTATTTTCTTCCTCTGATTTAAAATACAGCCTCTTTTGTCTCTTAAACTTAATCTCCTCTCTCAAATAAGATTAAATTCCGCAGATTTCTGCGAATCTAAAATAAAACCAGTTTGCTATTGCAAATAACTACAAAATCAGCTGAAACTATATTCAATAAAAAGAACATTTCTCGGTCTGTTCTCTGGAAACTGCAAGACATGGCGAAAAAGCGAATTATTGAGGTCGAGATCCGGAGCTAAATGGTTCTATGCAGATATTGCCGGCACCATCTTGCTGCTACCAGACAAAACACGAATAAATCTGCACCGCCTCGGTTTTATTAAAAGTTACTGCAGGAAAATTGTGTGAGAATAGTTATCATCATATTATTAGTATAATATTATTATGTAATTATTAAAAAGTGGTTTTTCTTGGGTATTTTTAAGAGTGATTAGTCTATAATACTATTTGATAAAATAAAATTCATGTTCCAACTAGAACCAACTTCTAATACCTTATAGGAGTGTTAGCTTTAGAGAAGAAAAAGTAGAGAGAAGGGAGAAAAATTAAAAGAAGTAAAGCACAACACCGCTATATTGAGTGATATTTACAAGATAGGAAATACAAGAAGTAGGAAAAGATATGAAATCTATAGCACTGGGAACACAAGGGTTATTAACTGCCGGACGTCTTATAGCCAACTGCGGTAGATCTCATCTTCGATTTTGAAGATCGGTTCAATTTTCTTGTTTCTGATAGTGTTGATGGCCAGCAAACTTCAAGTTAACAAAAGTATGTACCTATTTGATTTTCCTTTGAATTTTCTTCAGACGAAGAGTGCGACCCATAGTTTATCTCACAATATTTACATAAACTTAAAAAGATTGTCGAACTGCAATACTACTACACACTCCTTATAATTATTATTTTTTATATGAAAATATTAAAATATTTTTACATAAATATATATTCGCCACAACCTAATAATATACATACATATCTTCTTCTCTCAGCCTAAAGACGTCCACTGCTGGACAAAGGCCTCCCCCAAGGATTTTATCCATGGGGGGTTTTGCCGTAATCGCCACGCTTGGCAGGCGGGTTGGCGATCGCAGTGTGATGGCATAGTACGCGGAAAGATGCTGCTGCCCATCCTCCGGTGTTTTAAATCCCTTAGTCGCCTCTTACGACACCCACGGGAAGAGATGGGTTGGTGCTATTCTAGGGCCACACCACAGGCTACAATACATATAATCACGTCTTTATCTCTTACGGGGTAGACAAAGCCGAGAGTGGTGAGACTCGAAGGCCACGCTTAGCAACAAATACTTATACGGCTTTATTTATATATGTATTCAGTATAATTTCAATTTACCTCTTCATTGCTGTACGTTTCCTGAACTTTGATCTCATTATCGAACATTCCAACTTCAATTTAATCAAATAAACACAATCACGAGCAACTAATTAAACTAAATACTGGCAATCATTTCAAATTTCAGTGTTGCCATCAAAAATTGCTGGTCGCAGTAAGCTGTAAGGAGCTTCGCACATTTGTCATTTTAATCACTTTACGCTCGGTCTTGGGTAATAAAATTATTTCTCAGTAAACATTTTGAGAATTAAATTTTAAGCAGCCCTTAGTGAGAGTAATGGCCCACTTCGGGGCATAGAATAAGAAATCTTATATTTTCCAATGGAAACTTAGCCGTAATTTGGATAGAGTTGTTTAAATTGCGCTTTCTGCTAGAAAGTTAATTGTTTAAGTAATTTATCTTGTTTTTTTTTAAATATTTAAATACGGCGGGGCACATAGCTCGTAGAACAGATAGCCGTTGGGGCAGAAATGTTCTCGAGTGGCGACCACGAACCGGAAAACGTAGTGTTGGCAGGCCTCCCACTCGGTGGACCGACGACCTGGTGAAGGTCGCAGGATGCGCATGGATGCGGGCAGCGCAGGACCGGTCGATGTGGAAATCCTTGGCGGCCTTGAAACCGGAAAGGCTTGGAGGCCTTTGTCCAGCAGTGGACGTCTTTCGGCTGAGAGAGAGAGAGAGAGGAATGAATAATGACATGTTTTTTTTCCTTCTTAAGAAACGCAGTTTCATATACACTCGTCGTGTACAGTCTACAAAATGTCAAAATGTGACACTCCATGAACCTTCTCCTGAATTTGTAATTTATTTGGATAGTTTGATGAGCAGCTGACCGTACCAAAATTTATCGATGCAGAAAGGAGTAACTTCGAAACGTATAACCGAACCTCAAAACATCCCCATAAACTTTCGCGATTATTACATTATACTTGTTGCAAACTATTTGGATCTGTTGCATACAGAATTTCAAAGTTTACAATAACTGATTTACACAACATTCCACTACAATATACAATTTGCTAAAATGAGTAGGTATAATTTTATGTTAGTAACATTAATTAGAACTAGCTTTTGTCCGCGGCTTTGCCCGCGTGAAGATCCCACGGGAACAGTGCTTTTTCTCGGGATGAAAAGTACCCTATGTACTTAAGGTATATTACTTCTACTAAAGCGAAATTTCAGGAAGATTGGTTTAGTTAATAAAGCGTAAAGAGGTAACCAATAAACAAACAAACTCGCTTTCACATTTATAATATTACTAGCTTTTGCCCGCGGCTTCGCCCGCGTGAATTTCCCACGGGAACAGTGCTTTTTCCCGGGATAAAAAGTAGCCTATGTGCTATTCCAGGTCATTATCTACCTCTGTACCAAATTTCATCGAAATCCGTCCAGTAGATTTTGCGTGATTGAGTAACAAACATCCTCACAAACTCACAAACTCACAAACTCACAAATTCACAAACTCACAAACTCACAAACTCACATCCAAACTTTCGCATTTATAATATTAGTATGGATTATTAGGATTCCACTACTATTTATATGTTCTAAAATGAGAGTAATTATGTTAGTAACATTATTTAGAGGTCCTAACATTTCCTCGAAATAAAGTGCATTTGTGGACCTTATTTCACAATTCCCACAATTCGGTTTTCAACGCGATTTCTAGTGCAAAATTCATGTTCCAGCTATTTCGTGGCTCTTTTGTATCATGATGTCAGAATGCAACCTACTAAAAGCTCGCAAATGCAATGTTCTATATATAAAATTTCTGTTTTAGATGGAGAGTTTCATACATTATTAGTAATGGACAAACGAACGAGTCAGACTAAAGTGGACTTGTTAACACTTTTGAGCTGTTTGGGCCATTATAAGGACAAGTCTACACTAGAGCAGAAATTAAAGAGCGTAGGTGCAGCTATAAAATCTCGTTATTCAATTTCAATGTGTCAATATTATTTGACGACCTTCGTGGCTCAACGGTCATCACGCCGCACTGGCGCCGGCAAAACACCGGAGGTCCCGGGTTCGATCCCCAGTCGGATAAGATGGAAAATGATCTTTTTCTGATTGGCCTGGGTCTTGAATGTGTATGTCTATATATTTATTTGTTATATACCTAGTATCGTTGAGATAGTATCCCATACAAGTCTTGAACTTACTTTGGGGCTAACTAACGTTAAAAGCAGCCAATACAGATGCAGTGACAACCCACAACCTTACGGCGTGGCGCAAATTTACTAGGAGAGCTGACACCTAATAAATTAAAGTAAGTAAAAAGTAAAAAGTCTTTTATTTGCCTGAATTAATTTCTTACAGTAAGGTAGGTATTTTAACCCTTAAGCACTGATACTCGATTTTGTAACACTAACACTGATAGAGGTCTGAGAGACTCCTATAGTAAAAATATTTAAAAAATACAACATAACGTTTATTTTTTCCAAATCAAGTTTTATTATTATAATAAACTATTACAAATCTTATAATAAAAAATAAAAAGAACAAAAAAAATTAACAAAACATATTTTTTATAGGAACTTTCTTTCAGTCATAACATAAATGGCACTTTTTAAATTCAATAGCCTACAAAAAAATAATAATAATTAAATTCTTACTAAAATCAACACAAACTTAATATTCTACCTTGGCTCTTTCATTCTTAGTCTTATGTTTGTTTATTTCTTTAATTATATTGAAAAGACAGTGCTTAAACATCGTTCAGTTTTTCCGCTATGCAATTTACACATAGGTAATGGTTTTGAGCACTGTAGACATATGGCTAACTTGCATGAAACGCATACATATTGTGTCTTTCTTTTCTTTTTATAGTCACAATCAGTACAGTATTTCCTTTTAAGCAATTTTTCATCTTGAAGATTAATATCATAACGCATCATATGTCGCTGTCTAAAGTTTCAGCCACGAAATTCTCATCAATGTCTGAGTTGTCGCTGAACGGATCATCTTCTTCATTTAAAATCCACTCTTCTAAATTAGCAGCTATTTCCGAGTCGGATAAATTTTTATCACGTGTCCGCAAGGATCGTGAAGTACTTGGTTGCTCTAAATCCATCCTAAGAAGAAAAAACACAAATCTCAAAATAGTTACGTAGTTACTGACAGGGGTCTGTCAGACCTACATAAAAAAATAAAACATCGATAAATACCTTAAAACGCGCGCGTAATGTCCTCACCCTTTCGCAGTGCGTTGCTCACTGAACGAGTAGAAGGTACTCAAGCGCACGTAGCTCTGTCGTTCATTAGAGCGAGATAGAGAACGTTTATTTTTCGAATGGGAGTCTGTCAGACCTATAACAGTGGTTAAGGGTTAAGTACAAATATTTATGTTTATGTGTATATAAATAAGAGGACACAAAACTAGCAAGTAGTGAAGGCGGCCAGTCCATCCTCCATCCGGGAGCTCACCCCCGAACTAGACATAGGCACAGAATTAATATAAGTACTACGTACAG
>CM031576.1:18326225-18448225 GCA_018467065.1 Ephestia elutella | reverse complement strand
TTCTAATACCCAAATAACAACTAATGTATTTTACCTATGTTTTACAAATAAATGATTGATTGATTGATTCCTCTACTCTGCCAATTTTCTTGTCCATTTCATAATTTAATACAATAAAAAAAATTAAAGACATGCACAATTTTTGTGTAGGGAATTTTATATCCTAGATTTCTAATAAATTGAATTTATTTTTAAAATACAGATAAATCCGACATTTTCTGCACATCCCTCGCTCGCTGAGAATCCCCGCGACTTTTACAGTCAATTTGATTCTAACCCCACAATAGAACCGGATATCTATAGCCTCCGGTGGTCGCGGAATTAAATATAAATAATATCAGGGGTAGGGTTACCCGATCAAATTAAAAAATAATATCGGTCCGCCAATATTTTCTCAGGTCAATAGAAATTACGTAATTTTGTCGAACTCTTTGTGTTTTGTTACATTTTACGGAGGTTATTGTAAAAAAAATGTTTTTTTTTAGGTTAAGAAAATGTATTTTATAATTTAATCTATATTTTAGTAAAAGAAAAGAAGAATTTTATAATCATTTGTAAGTAATACAAAGGTATTTCTTTTTATTCCCTTTCTATCTCTCGTAGATCTATAGCTGTTAAACTTATCTATGAGTAGATAAGTTTAATAGCTGGACAAAATTCTCCTTTATTTTTTTCTACGCACTTATCTTCGCCTATATCTTTGGCTTTTTATCCACTTCAATCAAAACCTCTCGAACAATCTGACAATAAAAAAATCAAAAGTGGCCTAACAAAAACGATTAACGTAACAAAAAAACTAACATCTTAACGCAGACACTGAAATATATTCATATTGTGAACTATTTTTTGCAAGAACCCTTTTCACATTGAGTGACATTTCGCGACCCTAATACTCTCCTTGAAATGCAATCCCAGGCTGCAGATGGAGGGTTTGTACGGAGTCGTTATCTATTTCAGCAGCCCGAGAGGGTTAACAGTGGAAGGAGAAAAATATGTTCTTACATTTTCTAAAAATCTATTTTATTAGCTTCCATGCTGGTCTGGGAGCGAAGAAAAAACATGGAATGTGAAAGCTGCTTCACTTCCCGTGCAGATTGTAAAAGTCAATGAGGGAAAGGGCTTTAAACTGGGGTTTCATCCACTCATAGGCGATGGGCTAGCAACCCGTCACTATATCTGAATCTGCATTCCACCAGAAAGCCCACTGTTCAGAATAGCGTGGCCTTCGAGTCTCAAGACTCTTTGCTCTGTCTAACCCGTATGGGATAAAGACGTGATTTTATTTATGGTTTTTTTTTGTAAAATAACAGTGTAATTTGGTAGCCAACACGGACTCCTCACGGACTCTCCGCGCGCGGAAGCTCTAGTTGTAGTCATCGTATCGCTAACTAGTTGCTGCAACTGGCGGGTGAGGTCTGTCAGATGGTACAATACTGTCATTTGAATTAGGCAACTGATGGCAATGTTGTATTATCTGGCAGACCTCACTTGCCAGTCCCTCTCTCTCTCTCTCAGCCAAAAGACGTCGACTGCTGTACAAAGGCTTCCCCCAAGGATTTCCACAACGACCGGTCCTGCGCTGCCCGCATCCATGCGCTTCCCGCAACCTTCACCAGGTCGTCGGTCCACCGAGTGGGAGGCCTGCCAACACTACGTTTTCCGGTTCGTGGTTGCCACTCGAGAACTTTTCTGCCCCAATGGCTATCTGTTCTACGAGCTATGTGGCCCCGCCCACTGCCACTTAAGTTTGGCGATTCTGCGGGCTATGTCGGTTACTTTAGTTTTCCTTACGGATCTCCTCATTTCTGATTCGATCACGCAGGGAAACTCCGAGCCTTGCCAGTAGCTCCAATTAATGAGCGGATAAACGATAATCCTCATTTTGTGTGTCTTAATATGTAGCCTGTTTTGCCGAAAACGTTATATAGATACCATACCAGAATCAACATAGGCTTGGGAGTTCACCGAAATCATGATGCAGTCACAGAAAATGTCTGAAACGATGACGATGATTTCGAAATAACTAACAGTTTTATGATCATATCCAAGATAGACAAGCTTTTAAAGGCCGGCAATACTCCTGTGATACCACTGCCTGATGTTGCAGTTGTCCATGGGCACCGGTAACCACTTTACCCGCTTGCTTGTTTGCCGTCCAATGTTTTAAAAAATAGACCATATATTTATCCTGACGCCAGAGGTAAATTTCTCAAAGTTTAGCAACTATGACTACCACATAACTCCGTAAATCTTGTAAATCTGAGCCCATATTTCGGTAACCCCAAACATGCAAGCCCAGAGGTCAACCGTATAGAATATTCATGATAATATCCAGTGTTTTAAACCCCTTGAGCGCGTTGGTCATGTTGGGCCAACGTTTGGTCCAACCACAAAACTTTGGATTTTGTTTCGTTTGTTTTTTATAAAATTTGTTGGAAGTTCTAAGTTTAGTTAGCAAGACAGGTGACTTTTTTTCTGTCTATGTTTTCGTCCCACATGTGTTCTTTGGTCATCCAAATAATATGCTTCCTTCGCCTCAAGGTAATTAGCTTTATCTACTGAACACCTATAATATCTTGGAATAATAGTTCTTATATGCCCAAATAGCTTAAACTTTAGAGCTAGGCCATCTATATAATACATCGGTACGTGGCTTCTTTAAAAATCTAGTACAAATACTTTATTTAAATAAAGTAACTTTATTAACTTTGGACTTACCTATAGTCGATATTGGTCCCAATAATGGTCCCAACGTTGCTTAAACTTTAGAGCTAAAGGCCATACATTATACAGCGGTGGGCGGCCGTACCCATTAATAACGGTTTCTTGCCACGTCTTGCCTCTGACAGTAACGATCATAATATTCCCCGTTTATCTGCCTGCTTTTTATTAATAAAACAGTTTGTGTAAAAAATTGGGCATTACCTTCTAGGATACTTTACTCTTAGATAAGGTTCAAAGTTGCAGATTTAGCTATAGGTATTTGTTATTTTGCAAAGGTAATGAAAAACGCATAATGATTTTATATAGGTATCAGCATAATTGGTGCCAATTTTTATTTTCTTTTATATTTTTTTTATGAATTATATAATTGTTTGTATTTATATGTAAATTTTGATGAAACAAAATCACAAAATATTTGCTATTATATACCTGCTGTAGCGTTACACCGCTACAAATCCAGTCGGTTATTGCAAGTCAAGTCTATTTTAGTTTGTGACATGGTGGAGTGTATTTTTTTTTCGTTGTATTTGATTGCACTCGACCATGTCACAAACTAAAATAGACTTGACTTGCAATAACCGACTGGATTTGTAGCGGTGTAACGCCACAGCCCGAATTGCGGTAAGAATCCTGGTTTCTTTCCTTTTATAATTTTTTTTGAACTTTTTTTTTTTTTGAACTTTTATAAATCATATCATCCATTTTTCCACTCATTTCATTTTTTTTTATTTGTCAACAAACAAGCGGATTCAGGTATTTGTTTGATTTCACCTGTTATCATTTAATTTCCTCTTTTTATTTTTATATTTTTTCCGTGTGTCCGATATATTTTTTTGTAAAAGGACGTGGGCAATTTTTTTTTAATACTTTATACGCGTGTTTTAAAAGTGATTCTTTTATTTTTATTTTCAACGCAAGTTTCACTGCACTACCTTTATAAAATTCAAAAGGATTCTCATCCATATTTTGGTTATCTTACTTATAACTCCTTCTTATCAATTCTTAAAAAGAAAATTCCTCTTCAACAAAAACATTGCAAAATTAATTCAAACCAATCAAACGTCTACAATATCCATTACAACTGAAGCATTTCAAAACGAACTTCAAACATAAACTCGGCTAGGAATCACTCGGGCAGATTGTAGTGCTGTTAAACGGAACTTGCCCGAAGGCATATTTTATGATATTCAAACTACTCGGATAGTCGATTGGGCGCAGCGATTCGAGTATTTGAAAGGACGCTGTGCAATTATATCGTTAGTACATAGAAATTAATTACCTTTACTCAACTGCAAGTTAGATTTGTCTCAATTTAACGATTATTTTGGCAATAGTAACTTTTAAAAGATAAAATTTACAAAAGTAGATATTAAAAGACAAAATGTAGTCAAATTTTGAGCAAATTATATCCTACAAGCTTCGCCCCGGAGTATTACTTCTATAGAAAATTCAATATTCGTAAAAAGTATAGTAAAGTATTCTTTCTACCCGTGTGTTCATCGCAATCCGCTTAGAATTATTATGCATGATTGGGTAAAAAACATATCCAATACAAACTTTTACATTTATAATATTAAAAGGATAATAATTAAAGTCTTTGTATTTATTTAGTGGACGCGACGGCTTCTAGAATGGAGACCACGAGCCCACACCAGAGCACCAGGAAAGCCACCGACAATATGGGTCGATGATATCCGGCGACACGCGGGCCCAGACTGGATGGCTAAGGCACGAGACCGCCAACGTTGGAGTCGAATGGAGGAGGCCTACATCCATAAATGGACATAAATAAGGGCCGATGATGATCATGATGATGATTTATTTAGTTATTTATTTAAAAAAAAAAACTATTCAGTGACGCGCTATCGACTACGAAAATGCATTATAGATAATCCTATATATGCGTGTTTTTATATATGTGTCAAGCGCCCAGTCGGGCGGCCCGGATATTGCTGGAGAGACACTGTGGAGGCTGATCTGCGTGAGCTGGGAGCGGATAACTGGCGAGTCACCGCGCGGAATAGAAGTATGTGGCGCTCTCTCGTTTCTAAGGCCAAGATCCACTTTGGGGTCACTGAGCCAGCGGGATAGGAGTAGTAGTATGTGTGCATGAAAAAAAAACTCGCAAAGCAGAAAAATATATTCAAAGTAAAACGTACTTTAAAACATTGTTGCATTATCCTCTAGGATTCTCGCAAAGACTATGGGAGTTTTAGTTAATTAATTAAAGAGGGAATAGTGGACAAAACAAAGTAGAGATGTACAAAAATGCGTTTGTTTCAGTAAGATGAAAATGAGCCGAATGTAGGTCAACAGCATGAAAGCCGAAAAATGTCACCATTTATTTAACTACTAAACGCGCCCCGGGGCTTCGCTCCCGTGAGGATTTCGAGATAAAAAGTACCCTATGTGCTATTTCCGGTATTATTCTACCCGTATACCAAATTTCATCGAAATCCGTCCAGTAGATATTGCGTGATTGAGTAACAAATATCCTCACAAACTCACATCCAAACTTTCGCATTTATAATATTCTCTCTCTCTCTCTCTCTCTCAGATAGTAATGGAAGTAAGATAGAGTAGGTAGTTTAGTTTTAAATAATAATATAAATTTAAACACATCTCTACCTGACAAGGTATTTAAGAATTACTATGAAATTAAGTAACTCACATATTTATATTATGTTAACCCTGAAAATATAACACTCCATTATTTTGTTCAGTCATGTGAAAATTTAAAATAAGGTGGACCCAAAGAACTGGTTAATAGTTGAAGGTTAATTCATTAGTGCTGCCATAAAACTATGACCTGCAGTAAAAATGTATTTTTATTTTCGTTCCAAGTTTTAACATCGATGTATTATAAAGGAATTACGGCCATAAATTAAACTTAATGACCCCACTGTTTGATAAAATTAAGTGGTACAAGCTTGCGTGAAATGGGACTTGTTGTATACATATTCATACAAAAATATACACAATAACTTCAATTACACTAAATGAGTAATGAATATAATTAAATATTATATCAGTTATACTAGAAAGGATGGATGAAAAGATATTAACGAAAGGTATTTATAAAACAGAGGTGAATGGAAGAGTTGGTCGGGGTCGACCTCGGAGAACGCACGGCGACCAGATTGCGGACTTCCTTAAAAAGGGAGATATCAGGAGCACCTATAACCGGAGAGCATGTATGAAGAGAGTGATGAGTGTAGAGGAAACAAGAGAGATCTGTAAGGATCGTAGCAGGTGGAAATTGCTAGTCTCTGCCTACCCCCACGGGAAAAAGGCGTAATAATATTTTGTATGTATGTATATCGTTAAGTATTTCGAATAAGAAAAGTCAAGCTTGAAAAATCTGTAATTTCTACTTTCAGTCAGAAATTTTATATGATATCAAACTTATTTTTCCTTTTTCTAAACAGCCTTGTATCGTATTTCACTGCTGAAAGGCCTCCCGTTTCTTCTTCCATAATATTTCCTTTTTTTTATAACATAGGGCGGCAAACGAGCAAGCGGGTCACCTGATGGTAAGCGATCACCGCTGCCCATGGACTACTGCAACACCAGGGGTATTACAAGAGTGTTGCCGGCCTTTCAAGAAGACGTAGACTCGTTTTTTGAAGGTTCCAATGTCGTATCTGTTCGGAAACACCGCCGCAGGAAGTTGATTCCACAGATTAGTCGTACGTGGCAAGAAGTGTCTTTTAAAACGTACGGTAATTGACAGCCAGTCATCCAGATGGTATGGATGAAACTTTATAATTTAGTTTTTATTCTCTGCTTTTCGTACAACATTTGTTTTTATTTACATCGAACTTTGGGTAATGATGTCTGAATTATATCTATATTAATGATAATTGTATCTACTCAGATCCCTGAAGATTCACTTATCTTTAAGGCGTATTGATTTGTATGAATAATTGAGCCAGCACTTTGCATCGTCTAATATTAATGGCAAATGATGAGACAGTTATGAAATCGTTAATAGCTTCTCACTTATTCATAACATTGACATAGTTAATAATTTTCCGATGATATCATCTTGTTGATGAGTGGAAATCGATTTTACTTTACCTATTATATAGACTTATTATGTACTGTTTATATTAAGCTAGACCTATTCCATATTTAAACATGACCGTGAGCGTGATAAAGGTGTACTTCACTTAATAGGTGGTCACAACCACATTAAACTTATGTACCAACCTTTGTTAAAGAAATAAACGAATTTTGAATTTCGAATTTTGAACATAGAAAAAAATTCAATGATTTTTTTTTTACAACTTTGTGCCTACTATAGGCACAGTATTTTTTTTTAAACCGAAAAAAAGGAGAAGGCTCTTAAGTCTTCTGTATTTTTTATTTTCTAGATTTATTCGAATTTCCTTATCATCTTTGCCTTATCCCATTATTTCGACTGTCGGACGACTCTCATGTTCTAAATGTCGGGGCAAGTCTCATAATTCACTGCCACAAAATTAAAAATATGTTCCGAAACTGGCGCAACTGTCATGAAGCGAGAGCAATGCACTTCGAGCTCGCGCTCGGGTACAAAATTTATTTTCTTTCAAATTCTCACACGTAGCCTCAAGCGGAAGTCAAAAGTTACAAAAATACATGCAGCTATTGATTTTAGTTGTAGGTGTATTTTAATTGGGAATTTTCAAAAATATTTTAGAGGTTGTATATTTTCATAGCCTGTATATATCTGTCATGAAGGTATAAAATGGGATATAAAAATACGATGACATAGTAAAATTTCCACAACTTCGTCGATGTCCTTGTAACCCCGTGTTTTATGTACTCCAAGCTTTATTACACTGGAAAATAAATGTATTACACGAGAAAATACAGGTATGACTCTTGAGTCATACAAAAAATAAGTAAATTTATAATCAATTAATATCTCCACACAACAATTATAATTGTCTAGTAACAGTTAAAAAGATGGAAAAAATATTTAAATATTAATGTTATTTTTTATTTACAGACTTACTAGCCCTCTACTCCGCATGTGGGAGAATTAATTTTGAAAAGTCTTTGTTATTAGCACATGTGATTTTGGACTTAGGGATGTATACTCCCTAAGTCCAAAATCACTTGTGCTTCAAAATCCGTTATAATCGTCTAACACCTAAGGATGCCGAAGACCGAAGTAGGAAAGCGGACCCTGGGCTCTGACGCGTATGCTGAGGATGCAAAAAAAAAAGTAAAAAAAAGAAAAAAAAAAGATAAAGCTAAAGAGAGATAAACTTCATTCGAAATAATGACTACGAAGCTCTTCAAAAAAATAGGTACACTTACTTATAGAAAATATTTCCTTTTGTTAAACAGAAACCACCGATGATGATATCATTAATCATTAACTGACATGTGACAAATGTTGTCAAGACCATTATATTTTATTAATTGTATGATCAACACTGACCTCTTGTCGTAAACAGGAATTATTTTATTTTGTTATTGTTAGATTTATCAGTCTTGGTTGTTTTTGTTTTAAGAACATTAATCTTCATATTGAATGTACTTACTCACAGTAATTGTAATAATAAATATGTATTAAAATCAAGGAAAAGAATAGAAGTGTTTTTTACATCACCCTGACCATAAGCCGCGTTGGATTCAGAAGCTCTTCAGCTCACATACGTTCAATCGAATCTATTTTTTGTTAAAAGTGGGCATACAAGAAAACGTAACATTCCAGTGGACCGGAGTCACCTGGGTTTTCGAACGAGAGGAGTTTTCAAAACTGATGGCCAACCTCCAGTAATGGAGAGGCACCACAGGAAGAAGATTAAGTAGCATTCCAGTTCTTATAGAATAACCCCAAATAATGAAGCACAGTATATAGGTAATTTTATAGCAAAAAGTACGAACCTATACACTAAGCACTTTATGACATTAAATACTTACGAACTTGGAAACACTTTCCATCCATAATGTCAGAAAAATGGCGTCGGAACACGAAAAAGTAATTACATGATATCGCGCAGAATCAAGATGCGCAGCTTCGTCACGGAACCCATTAAAAGTTTCCAATTGAGACGTGAAAAATGAGAGTACTCATTCCGGACCGCCATTTTATAATGCACATGACTCGAGAAAACAATCGCCAATTTTCGTCTTTGTCTGCTTTTACGATAAAAGCAGGCACTTAAAAGACATTTCTTACTTATTAGTATAAATGCAAAAGATTGGATTTATTTATCTATTTAATCGTATGGTGTTTACCACATTCACTCACACTTTACAATAAAAAAAAATTATAGTTCCACATTCAGGGTCCCGAGCCACGAGATTATGTCAGGTGTTAATTCATACAGATCTTCTGGGGGCCTGAGTACGGGTGCCGGTGGCATCGCCGTATGATGAAAGATTAAATGAGAGTTGTATGTTTGATAACCACGTCAATCACGAAAAGTCTGACGATTTTTGGTGAAATTTAGTGCAGGGGCAGAAAAATATCTAATGGTTGTCAAGTGACCCAATTTGCTGGCATAATCAGACGCGACAACCTCCGTGGCCTAACGGTCATCACACCAGACTGCCACACCGGAGGTCCCGGGTTCGATCCCCAGTCAGGTCAAGATGGAAAATGATCTTTTTCAGATTGACCTGGGTCTTGGATGTTTATCTATATACCTAGGTATTTGTTATAAAATATATATCGTTGAGTTAGTATCCCATAACACAAGTCTCAAAATTACTTTGGGTCTAACTCAATTTGTGTGATTTGTCCGTATATATTTATTTATTTAATAGAGGTAGATCGCAATGTCGTTATGTCGCACAGTATCGCGTCGCATCGCATTCTATTGCACACCTAGATACCGGCTAAACGAAAGTACTTCAGAATGTTTTACCCAAAATAGTAAATTAATAACATCTATAAATTCACATCGTTGTTGAAAGTTAAAATTGGGTTTTTCCACCGTGTGGTTTACCATATTACAGTTGCCAACTATTTGAATTTTTAATTAACCTTAACAAAGTAAAGCAACACAGCGCCACTTTAAACTTTTGTTAACTATGAATTATTAAACATTAAGCAAGCTATATTTCTTACTTAGTATTTACATAATAAATAATGAAACCATATGGTAATTATTTTTGTTCCTTCATTTTAGTCGTATTCCTCATGACTGAGGGTCGTGGTCATTGTATGGAATGAAGCACACTCAACGACTATCTTGGCAATTTTAATGGAGTGGTTTGCAATTCTCCATTTCACATGCAGGATTCGAACCTGGGACCTTTGCAGCCATAGGTGGGCACCCTACCACTCGGCCACCACCGCTTCATTTTTGTTATCTATACATATAATAAAACATTAAAAATATTGTGTCTGTACATTTAGTATTTTTGACTAAAATGGATAGAGATAAAAAGAATTATAGAAATAAAAGCAAAAAAATCTTTTTGGAATTTTTTGTCTGTCTGCCTGTCTGTCTGTATGTATGTAAGCATTTCACTCAAAAACTACTGGACGGATTTGAATGAAACTTTTTTGTTGAAAACTGGAACACCTGATGAAGAACCATAATGGAACAGCTAAACTATAAAAAATATGAAAATGGTACCATTGCAAAAGTTTATCAATCTGACGAGCAATTTCTGTTGACGTATAAAAATCGAAGATCAGGATCATCTGATGAAGAATTCCAAGAGACCAGCTACACTATTACATATTTGGAAATGGCGCCTTTGCAAAAGTCGTTCAACCTGGTGAGCATTTTCTGATGACGTATAAATAGACAGGACACGGGATAGGACAAAGAGGGACTCGGGGTGGGAGTGGTGGTACACGGGAAATCGTAGATAACAAGCAGACGAAGATCGTTTATTGAATGAAATATCACTTTTAATTCATTTTAACACCGCGACTGTACTATGAGTACCTATTTTATTCCCGCGGGACACGGGATAACCAAATGGCTGAAATGTTGAGTACTGGAGTTACTACAGTTTGGAACACATAAAGATTTTTCATCTAAGCGAAACTCACGCGGGCGAAGCCACGGGCAACAGCTAGTATAACAATATAATATGTTGCCTATTGTGACTTTAATCTAAAGCTAAGAATATAAAAGTCAACACATAGTTGCGACCAATTGACATTTAAGTTCGTACAGTCGAGGGCAGATAAAACTGACCCCCCTAACACGCCTATACCTCTCTGAATACTAATCTCAGAGAAATCAGGTTCATGTGCTCCCGTACCGACTGTACGTACAGTGTACAGTAGGGACGGCAGATAAACCGAAGCTGTTTAGTGTACAGCATCCCGACTGTACACTAACACGACTAACCCCGTTCGCACACGAGCAGTAGGAGTTGGAGTTGCGTTAGCGTCGCGTTTTAACGCTAGGCGTTGACGTGCCGTTATAACTTGTGGTGTTCTGCACACGAGCCATCGCGTAGCCGTCGATCTCACAAGGTTTCAATGGTGCTAGACGTTTTTAGTTTTATATAACTTCGTTTTAATTCTTATATGTATATCATAAAATCAAGTCCCTTTCTTCGTTTGTCTTTCTGTATGCAATACTCAGAAACTACTGAACGAATTTTCATGCGGTTATCGCCAATACACTTGGTAGGTCATGAGAAAGATTTGGCATATACTTTATGCGGGCGAAGCCGCGGGCAAAAGTTAGTAAAATTAAATAGACCTACCAGTCCAGCCAGTCTATTTTTGTCTGACCAAGCTGTTTGAGAAACATTTTTTAATACTACTTATATGATTTTATAGACAAGGGTACGAATTTTTTGTGGCATCCTTACTTATTATGAAATAAAGTCCCCCCACCGCGTCTGTCTATCTGTCCGTTTCCAATAAATTCAAAAAACTAGTAAACGAATTTTCGTGCGGTTTTCACCAATGGACGGGGTAGGTCATGAGAAAAGTTTTGGTGTATAATTTACGCGGGCAAAGTCGCGGACAACAGCTAGTATTGAAACAATAAATAATCAAAATATTTTTCACGCGAGGATTTTAACGCCAGGTCGCAACGGCTGCCGTTATGACGGCTGCCGTTTTTAAAATCCTCATACGCAACGCCGCCTCAACTCCTCGTGTGCGGACTTGTTTGAAGATGTACGTGGCCGTTGCACTGCCGTTGCGCTGTCGTTCGACGCGTGTCCAACTCGACGCCAACTAAACGGCTACGTGTGCGGAGTGCCTAACTGTACACGACTGTAAACCGAAGCTTTACAGCGTACAGCTTCGCGTTGATACTTCTTCTTAGTCGGTCACTCTTGTCACGGTGGTCGTGGTTGTGCAGATGGTGCTGGCATGATCTCCTGTACTGCCCGTCCCCTGGGCGAAGGTTGCTGCTTTTGCAATGGCTCTCCACCTCTCTCTATTACTGGCATTCAGCAGACTATTGAAGAATGGGTTGTCGCGTTAATACAATATCAACTGAACAACGTTCGTCGATTGTCTGTCTATAACAATCAACATTGGAACCTTTAAATAACGAGTCTACGTCTTCTTGAAAGGCCGGCAACACTCTTGAAATACACCTGGTATTGCAGATGTCCATGGGCAGCGGTGATCGCTTACCATCAGGTGACCCGCTTGCTCGTTTGCCGCCCTATGTTATAAAAAAAACAACGAATAAAGAAAAAAAAATTATATTTTGTAATGTACATGTTTTTATCGGAAAACATTTTCGATTTCAACCAAAACAGTTGAAATACTTATAAACCCACGTAAAATCGGATATTTCAGGGTTGTCAGTTTAATCACGCATCCCAAAACACAACCCTTTCAATATCCTTGTTAAATATATCTATGGGGAAAGTTCTATAGAAAATGTACATATTCTTGGGCATATGAGGGAAAAACGTTAGCAAGACTCGGGTTATGTAAAATGTCCCAAAGGATATCCCGAGAACGATTCTCGCAAAAAAGAAGTCAAATTATGGAGATCACAGAAGAATTCTTCATTCGAAGGCATTGACAAACTTTATTTGTTTTCTTTTTATTATTAGAAAAAAAAATAAGATTAGATTATTATTAAACTAGACAGCACTGGTGTATATTTTTTTAACCGCCTTAGCATTTGACTTGACATAAAAACTGCCGCCATTTGAACAGTCAGTCAGTTCTTCATCGGTAGCAGGTAGTCATCGAATAAAATGACTAATAAGTTTTATTCTAATAAAAGAGTTGGTCAGGGTTGACCTGGGCAAAAGCACTGAGATCAGATTGCGTAGACATTAGGAGCACCCATACCCGGCGAGCATGTATGAAGAGAGTAATGATTGTAAAGGAAGCGAGAGAGATCTGTAAGGATCAAGCAAGTGGAAATCAATCGTCTCTATCTAGCCAAACCCCCTCCTCCCCCCTCAGGAAACAGGCAGTATATAATATTCTTACAAGCTAATTATTAAAAAAATAAGAAATATGACTCACATAGCCTATGACACTCGGAGGAATGCTTACATGCATACAAACATACATAAATCCTGAAAACATAACACTCCTTTTTTGGTCAGTCGTGTAAACAAAATTAAAGTCATCAGAGTTTAAAAGGGCTATCCATATACATGCTCATTATATTGAGTAAAAAGGTCGAGCGTGTATGGTAAATGAAAAGAACGTCGGTGTGTGTTGGATGTAAAGTGTTATTTCAATCTTCCTGGGGAATGCCCGATTTGAATGTCTTAATCTTCTACGTGAATATGTGTTTAATTTTAGGAATTTATCTTATTTTATACTAGATGCGCTTTGCTCCCGTGGGAATTCCGGGATTCTGAATAATCTGGATATCATTTATCAAATCCCACTGGTAATTTCATTACCTCTACCTCGATCAAACATGTTATGTAATAAAATAACAGATTTTAAAAAGAGAAGTTAATATATATTTACAGTTTAATATAAAATACAGTTAAGGTAAAAAAAATAACTAAAGGTAAAAAACACTAGGAAAGCGAACGCGGCACAGGGGGTATAGGGGTAAAGAAAGAAGGTATAGGGTTAAGAATTTGGACGAGGACACGGGCAGCACGGCAGGCGGTAGGGAGCCTTGCCTTATCCGCAACTGACGGTTCAATAGGCACGACAGGTAGGAGTAGGTGGCCTTGCCTTATCCACTACTGACGGTACAGCAGGCACAGTAGGGCGGGTAATGGGAGCCCAATGCTCTCGGCCGACGGGTAATGAGAGCCGGCTTCGGTCCTCAGGTCCACAGCAACGAGGTCTTCAATGAGGTTTTAGGTCCACAGCAACGAGGTCTTCAATGTAAATTGAGGAGTTACGACGCGAAGGCTTGCAGGGTCCCGGGGTCAGCAGGCCCCGGGACAAGACCTTTATATCGCTCCGCGCTCCGATTTCTCGGAGAAGTGAAGACTGACCCGTTCTGACATTCAGTGTCTTTATATAGGCCTCGATTTAGAATTTCGTATTGCTTCATAATTTTCAAATAAAATACGAAATTAGAACATTTGCGAAAAGGTTTACATAGAAATTTATAGAATTTTAGAAAAATAAAATCTGACATGCGACAACGCTTGACAATCATAGTTGTTTACAATGAAAAAAACGCAAGTAAAAAATTACACAATTTAAAGAATTAAGTATAAAAAAGTGGAAATAAACACGAAATATATGTTGGGAAAACCAAAATATCATAAAATAACCAAAAATGAAGATATAGCGGTAAGTTTAAAGAAATATTCCCTAGCAACGTAGAAATTTTACTATAGAAAGTGTAAAAAAGAACATTTTGAGCTAAATAAGTAATTATAATAGTAAAATAGACAAGAATAAAAGTAAAATAAACATGAATACACTACATTTCCCCCAAAACCCCTGAAAATTTTTACACTAGGTGAAAATTTTGAAGGTTAATAGACAACACTTTCATACCAGCCTATCATACCAAATCTTACATATTTCAATAAACCTTTCATACTAAAATCGATCAAACTTAGGGGTAGGGCTCACAGTCAATGGCTCCTACTCCAAGATAAGTACCTGCCTAGTAGTACTACGTAACAGTTGGCTTGGTATTTAAGGAGTTGTAATCCGCTCACGCTGAAATCCCATTGATGATGAATGATATATGAATATGATATGACTGAAGGCTTATTTTATGAGTAGTCAGCCGCTCATTAGAAAGAAAGTAATGTAATAAAGATAGGATGAAAATATATACAAGTAAGAATGAATGTATGTAAGTATAGTAGTATTTCTTATGTATAACAAGGGCTTATTTTACGAGTTGTCAACCGCTCAAAGGAAGAAATAGATAAATAAGTACGCAAAGCAACTTGCGTAAAGAGAGTAGTGCACAATAGTAATGCAAGGTAAAGACTCAACACAAGATTGTGTAGAGAGATGTAGAAGAACATTTTTAGTTTAGTTCTTTAGAGGCTTAAGAGCCGATGATAACAATGAAAATTATAGGAAATGAGAAAATGCCAAAAATGTAACTAGTAGTTAAAGATGGGAACAAACAAAAATAAAGTATATACATTAGTCAAGTAAAAGTAAAATTAAAATAAATTCTAAGTCTTGATATCCGTAATGTGCCATTTTGCACGAGAACCGCTAGCGTCCTCAAGGATATATACCAGTGGAGAGAGTTTTTGTATAACTTTACACCGAACGAATTTAGGTGCTAATTTGGCACTAAAGTAAGAACCGGCATTACTGAGAACGTAGTTCTTACGCCAAACATAATCGTCGACATTAAATTCTTTTATAGTATGACGTAAATTATATCGAACACTATTTTTAGTATGGGAGTCAAATAGAGCTACTTGTACTTTGTCAAAAATTGTCGCAAGTAATCCTATATTAGTAGCATAAATATCACGAGGTAAGAAAGTAAATTCGTCAAGGTTATTCGTAGGAGTATAAACAGAACCACAGCTGATAGTTTCGCTGCCAAAAACTAGAAATGCTGGGGAATAACCCGTAACTGCATTAACTGTACTGTTCATAGCATATTGGATTTTTGGAAGAAAAATATCCCAGGATCTATGATCATCACCTACAAGAGACGCTAAAGCCGTAACAATAGTTCTGTTATACCTTTCAGTGGGATTGACTTGCGGGCAAAAAAATAAAAGGTATTTTATAGTTATCCAGAAGTTTTTTGAATTCTCTAGATTGAAATTGAGAACCATTGTCCATAATAATAGTTTGAGGTACACCATGTATAAGAAATACAAAGTTTTCTAGGCATTCGATAATATCTTTAGCGATAGCACGTTTAAGGGGAAAGATTAAAGTATATTTAGAAAAACAACAATTCACAACTAGGATGTGTTGATTGCGTTTTCTTGTCATGGGAAGAGGACCCATTAAATCAAGAGAAATACATTGGAAGGGTCTTGAGCAAACTTTAGGTTTACCCATGGGACCATAAGGTGAATGATTAGGATGCTTATAAGCAAGACAAGACTCACATTCACTTATTAATTGAGCAATGTCTTTGAACATTCCTGTCCAATAATATAAAAGAGAAAGTTTTTTTATAGGTTTTAAAAATTCCAAGGTGAGGTTCACCAGGCAAACCATGATTACTTTTAATCAGATTTTCTCTATCACCAGGAAGAGGAACTTCTTTCCATACGAAGTCATCCGTTATAGTATGAAGGGAACGAGAAAGACGATAAAGCTTATTGTCCTTAATAGTATAGTTTGGAAAACTATCAGGATTGTTTTGACAGCCTTGTAAAACTTTATTATACTGTTCTTCCACCGTTAAAACTGAAACATTTAAGTTAGTTTTATTATCCGATAGATTTTTAGAACGAGATAACAAATCCGGTACTACATTTTCTTTACCTTTTTTATGTTTTAGAATGAAGTTAAAAGAAGATAGACGTACAGTCCATCGAGCAAGTCTGCCAGAAGGATTTGATAGATTTAGAAACCACTTTAGAGCAGCATGATCTGTGTAAATGACAAATTGTCTGCCATTGTCTAAATAACAACGCCAATGTTCGAGAGCAGTGATAACAGCAAGGGTTTCTCTCTTTGTAGTAGAATAGTTTTGTTCATTTTTATTAAGAGATTTACTCATATAAGCTATGACAACTTCTTTGTCTTCTTTTATTTGAGTAAGCATAGCTCCTATACCAAAATTTGATGCATCAGTGTGCACTGAAAAAGGGAGATTGAAATCAGGACAAGAAAGTACTGGTGTAGTTACTAAAGCTTCTTTTAATTTAAGGAAAGCTTGATTAGCATCTGAGTTCCAAACAAATTTAGCAGCATTTTTACCACCACTATTTAGTTTATTAAGCGGAGCAGCAATAGTGCTAAAATTAGGAATAAATCGACGGAACCAGCTACATGTTCCTAAAAATCGACGAACTTCTTTACGAGAAGATGGAATAGGGTATTCCAGAATAGAATCATTTTTTTTAGGATCAGCACAAAGACCGTGTTCATTTACCACGTATCCTAAGTATTTTAATTCGTTTTTAAAGAATACACTCTTTTCAAAGTTAATAGTTAGACCGGCATAAGATAGTTTTTCAAATACTTTGATTAGAAGCGATATATGTTCCTCGAATGATTCGCTAATAATAACTATATCATCAAGATAACAAAAGACTTTATTATCAAATTCAGGAGTAAATAACGTATCCATAAGACGTTGTTGAGTAGCTGGAGCATTAGTTAGTCCGAAGGGCATGACAACAAATCTGTACATTCCTCTACCAGGCACATAAAATGCTGTTTTATCTCTGTCAGCAGGATTTAGGGGAATTTCCCAAAAAGCTTTAGCAATATCAATGCTAGAAAGGTATTTAGCATTTTTTAAATGATCCAGTATTTCATTGATTAAAGGAAGACTATAAGCATCTTTGCGAGTAACGGAGTTTAGTTTTCTGCTATCGACGCAGAATCGCCATTCGCCATTCTTTTTAGGGGTTATTAATACGGGAGATAACCAAGGACTCTCACATTTTTTAATAACTTTCCATTCAAGCATCTTATCAACCTCGTTGATTAGCGCATGTTGTTTTACAGGAGAAAGTCTATACGAGCGTTGTTTAATAGGAGGATTATCGCCAGTATCGATTTTATGACAAATTAGGTTAGTTCGACCTAACTCACCCTTTTCTTCAAAAGAAATTCTTTTATAACGATTAATGATATCATCAGCGATATCCTTCTGAGATTTGGAAAGATTATCGTAAGGTAAATTTTTTTTATCGTCTGAAATTGCAAGACAATTATTATTAAATATTGTAGAAAATAAGTTAGGCACTAAGTTAAACTTTTTCCTGTTTTTTGTGAGGGAGTTATTTCTGGGAAAACGAAAGCTCTAATTAAGTGAGTTTGACCATTAAAAGTAATAGGAAGATCAAAGTGACCCAAAGATTTGAGTTTATGATTATTAGCAGTAGACACAACAACCGACTTAGACTTGGATAACGAGAAACCCAATTTCAGAATTTCAAGATGTGAATTTTTTCCTAAAATAGTTAAAGAACTGCCACTATCTAAAAGTCCTGATAATTAAACATTACCAATTGATACATTGATAAAAGGACGATTAGAATCCTTTTCATTCTCATAGAGAACAGAAGAAGTTCTATAACAGAGGAAAAAGTTTTTTATTGTTAATAACCAATCATTCCAATCTTTTTGATTAAATTTATTATCCAAGTCACATTTTAGTTTTTTGAATTAGTTGAAGATTTGCCTGCATTGCATTTAGGGCAATCAGGAGTTTTAACATCTTTTGTAACACATTTAAAACATATTAAAAATCTAGGTTGAGGGCATTCGTTAAGAGAATTACCATTGGTACGACAGCGTACGCAATAGATATTAGGGTTAGGAGATACACTAGCAGACTTATTAATTGTATTTACAGATTGCTTCGATTGAGGCTGAGAGTTATAGCAGGCCCCGGGACAAGACCTTTATATCGCTCCGCGCTCCGATTTCTCGGAGAAGTGAATACTGACCCGTTCTGACATTCAGTGTCTTTATATAGGCCTCGATTTAGAATTTCGTATTGCTTCATAATTTTCAAATAAAATACGAAATTAGAACATTTGCGAAAAGGTTTACATAGAAATTTATAGAATTTTAGAAAAATAAAATCTGACATGCGACAACGCTTGACAATCATAGTTGTTTACAATGAAAAAAACGCAAGTAAAAAATTACACAATTTAAAGAATTAAGTATAAAAAAGTGGAAATAAACACGAAATATATGTTGGGAAAACCAAAATATCATAAAATAACCAAAAATGAAGATATAGCGGTAAGTTTAAAGAAATATTCCCTAGCAACGTAGAAATTTTACTATAGAAAGTGTAAAAAAGAACATTTTGAGCTAAATAAGTAATTATAATAGTAAAATAGACAAGAATAAAAGTAAAATAAACATGAATACACTACAAACAATCAAAATGATTACATAACTGTATTATAATTAGTATAGATTTGTCTTAAATGAAGTATTAACTTATAATGTTTTTTCCACAGAACCCAATATAGGTAATATATTTTTATTTAGTTCTATTCAAAAACCTTACAGTTAATAAAAAAAAATAATACAATCTTAAACATTTACGAACATAGTAGGTTTTCGCATATAACTGCGTTAGTAATAGAGGTGAATGAATTTCTAATGAATTTGGATTGGTTTTAGGGCTGTTGACTGTACATAACTTCACAAAAATTCCATGTTTCGTTCGCTTCGTTTAATGTGAAAGAAATTTTTACCTCCATAGAATTTAGAAAATTCCGTACAAAATTCGCCCTTTATACGTCAGTCTCTTAACATTCTCAAATATAAAATACACGGGCTACGGATATGTGGTTAGTTTTTTTTTTAAACGAAACTGGCAACTTTTTTGTTGTTAGTAAAAAGGTTGAGGTCAACCGCATTGGCCTGACACTAAAAATTCCCTTTTCATAACAGATTGCCGTCTTGATAGTGAGAAAAACAGTATTTGTTACAATTTGGACTAAGTTAGACACTTATAGATATTAATAATTAAGTATCTCTTCTTGTAAAATTTTTGTCTTTTAAATCCAACCTAATCAACATTTAAGTCAAATAAGAATAATTTAAGACGCAATAATTAAAATAATAAAACTAAATTTTAGTTTTTTTTTATTAATAATACATTATTTTCATCAAAAATTAAATAAAAATAAAACTAGAAAAAAAAAATAGATATTTTATAGATGTGGTACCGCTAAGCGATCTTTGATGAAATTTATCCAAAAATACCATTTGCATCCCAAAATTCCCAAGGGAGTTGTGACCCATGGCAAAGAAAAAATACACTACGCGAAAAACGCACAAAACTGGCCCTTAACGACTTATTTAACATCTTTTCTTCACATCACATTCACATTCTTTAGACTTTTATGTAGAAAAAAAATTAACTAGCTGCACCGTGGGCTGCAGCTGTTAATATTTATTTTTACACGACTGACCAAGAAAGGAGTGTTATGTTTTCAGGGTTCATGTATGTATGTATGTAAGTTTCTTTATTCCACCATAAGTCCTGAACGGCTTAACAGATTTTGATGTGAGGGGTATTTTTAGATTCCTTGCATTCCTCCGAGTGACATAGGCTATATGACGTCATCATAAAAACAAAATGGCGGATTATAATATGCGATAAATAGCAGACCAAAAAAATTAAATTTGATCAATCTTATCGAGTAGGGTATCAAATTGAAGGGCTTTAAAAGGCGATTTATTTCAAAAATGTATATTACTTATATGTTTGTATGTACTTTTTGTGTAAAAACTTGTCAGTCGTGTTTTTTATTTTTAATAATTAGCTTGTTCTTATTTTGAATATCGCGTCCGCTTCCGCTTTTGTCCCACACCCCAAATATGGAATACATAAAAGTCACGCACCAACCAGCTCAAATATCGTAGTTTGCGGGATGTGGAATAAGTCGTTAAGGGTCAGTTTTGCGCGTTATTTTCTCACGTCATCGAATAAATACGAAACTTGTGTCGGCCTAATCGGATTTCTTACGGGGTGACACCGAATTAGCTCCGTGCGTGTGAAGTTAAAAAGGCAATGATTTGTTTTGGGGTTCTTTTGTGGGTTAAGTATCAAGGTTTTTTTTTTACTTCTTACTTACTATACACTCTTGTTGGTGTCATTACATGGAATGTAACACGCATAACTTATATTGATCAGCTAGTGTATTATTTTTATATAGAATAGTGGGCAAACGAATGCGGGTACCTGATGGTAAGCAATCACCGCAGCCCATAGACGTCCCACGAACCTAAAAAGGCCACTGATGCGTTGCCGACTTTTTGAGAAAGCGATAGGCTCCTTTTCTGAAGGCCCCAATGTCGAACCTATTCTTCGAAAGACCTATTAGTCGAACATATTGCATACTAGCTGGTCAATATAAGCTAGAGTTTCTTCGCGATGTTTTTCTTCACCGGAAGCAAGTATTACATACATATTATCACCCTTTTTTTCCCGTGGGAGTAGGCAGAGACTAGCGATTTCCACTTGCTACGATCCTTACAGATCTCTCTCGCTGCCCTACACTCATCACTCTCTTCATCCATGCTCGCCGGGTATGGGTACTCCTAATATATCCGTGGAGGTCCGCAATCGGGTCGAAATGCGTTCTCCGAGGTCACCCTAACCAACTCTTCCATTCCCCTCTGCTTTATTAATACCTTTCGTTGATCTCTTTTCATCCATCCTCTCAACATGCCCAAACCATCTCAACATTCCTTTTCAATTTTGGTTACTACATCCTCGGAAGCAAATATTTATATATAAAAACAATTAAACATGATACAAACGAGTAAGGTTCAAACATTCAATCATTTTCCATCTCGAACTGACCGGAGATCGAAACTGGGACCCCGTGATTCTGAGATACGGACTTTACCACCGCGCCACAGAGGTCGACAAGGCCGACAGAACTTGATAATAATTAATGATATTTTTAAGTGCCTTAAAAATAGTCGATAAACAAAAGCCTCCTCTTTTCTAAAACGGTTAAGAAGGAAGAAGAAACTAACAAAATTAATTGACACTCCAGCTCACCCTACCCTCGCCCTCGCACAGTTAGCGACAATGACAAGCATGACTCTGCTGCTCGCTAAGTAATTACATACACGTCATATTCTGAGCAGGAGGGTAACCATATTGAGAACGTATTTTGTAACTAGAAGATTTTGTTTTTCGAGGAACGGATAGCGCCCGCAGTATTTTTGCCTGTCAGTCAATGAGCGATTTTCTGACAGCTAAATTAAGAAAAAAAATCAATATAAAAAAGTCTCAACAGATGGCGTTTTATGAAAGCCGGGTCGTAATAATGGCTGTACCTATATTGTGCGCTTTTTCTTGTCAAACAGAGGCAGAAAAAAATCACCTAATAGTTTGACAGTTGCAAAAATCACAATATTGATACTTTTCAGTTGTTTTTTTATGAGGTTTCATTTCAAAAAAATGCCAATCCCGTTCATTTCTTATTTTCCAATGGACTCGCCTTTTACTAAGCACCACCTATGAAGTCATCTGGAACTATTTTTTTTTTGGGTTTCGGAAAATCCCTCATTAATTCACTTTTTCAAGCTTTTACTTCTAGGCCAAATGAAATGAAACAAAAGAAACTCATTGGTAAAAGTTTAGTATAGTTTACACAGAAACTGAATCTACATCACGTCTGAGCCATAACAAAATAACTAACAATTTAAGTGTTCAATAAAATTTAACGGGACACTAAAACGTATTTTGTAAGTCACCTTTATCTAAAGCGTCAACAATGGGAGGGTTGACTTTATTGGATTTCACTAACTTTTCATTTAAACGCTTATGGTAATAGAGATAAGATTGTTTCGTTCGAGGGTTAGCCGTTTCTGTAAAGTTTTTATGTTGATTAGACATTATTATGGGACCGTAACGACGCTTTTCGAAATATCAAAATTTCTATTAACCTTTTCTATCACAGTTGTTGCCAGCATATCGACAAAAGCTGCAGGTTAAGATTTGCTAATCATTCCTGAGGTGCCACTTTCTTGCCTAACTTCAGCCACAGAATTAATATAAGTACTACGTACAGAAAGGAAACTCCCTGCCCCTCCCGAAATATGGCACCCCCCGCACTTCTCCCTGTTCTTTTGCGGATTGGGACGCTATGACTACGAAAATGCACACATTGACGTGTTCACAGATGTACAGTTTCATTTGTAATAGTGGTAGGTATATAATGACGCCCCGTTTCTATGAAGTTACCACCTGGTGCTTGAGCCTAACTTCATCTTTCTAAATAATAATCTCGGTTTCTTTTCTCTTTCTTTCTCTTTTCAATTAACTGGTTAAGTAAATTTAAGTACCAAAGTGGTAACCACGTTGGGCATTAATTTTTATTTGAACAATGCAACAAAGTCTCAAATTCGTCCGTACATCTGGCGACCCGAATTTATTTCACACGCCCGGCGTTGGAGGCTGAAAGCAAGACGTTGACTTGTAAATAATTTAATGAAAATCGTTTGTTGGATAAAGGCCGTATGTATTTTACAACATAAAGATCAATAAAAAAAAAACTAATTAACACGACTGACGACTCACATAGCCTATGTCTCACTCGGGGGTATACATGAACCCTGAAAACATAACACTCCTTTTTGGTCAGTTGTGTAAAAGTCTGTTCGTCTGTTACGCTTTCAGAGCTAAATTGCTAAACCGATTTTGTCGAAAGATGGCATAGAGATAATTTAATTAAAACAAGAGGTCAAATTGTTGTTATCTTATTGCTAAAATAACTTGGCAATATTCTGAAATCATTATCAAGCTTAATTTATCAATCAACAAAAAGTGGCCACTTTTCTTAATTGATGCCAGCCCAAATCTCAATTCTAATCTCTATATCCACCTACTCATACGTATAAGGGAAAGGGTTAAATTAACCTCGAAGGGTTAAATAACTGATAATAATACTATGATACCTACAATTTCTTCATAATACATCATGTAATTCTTAGCATTCTACAAAATGTACTTAGCCCGTTTATTATAAAACACTAAATTATTGTTTAATAATGGCGTAATTATTTTAGTCGAATAGGCATACAATGAACATTTAATCGACAATCGATAACGAGTAAATTTCAAGTAATTTATCATCGACTGACAGTGTAACCACCTCAGAGTGATTATTTAACTATAGAACGCGTATAGTGTTTCAAATACCAGGTTACGTACCATCCTTCTAATATTATAAATGCGAAAGTTTGGATGTGAGTTTGTGAGGATGTTTGTTACTAAATATCGCAAAATCAACTGGACGGTATTTTATGAACTTTGGTATACGGGTAGAAATATACGGGGAATAACACATAGGGTACTTTTTATTCCGAAATTCCCACGGGAGCGAAGCCCCAGGGCACGGCTAGTATTAAATATGTCGGAGCGTTTACATTAATTAAATTAACTGTGGTTTATTTTGTTAGTTAATCAATGGATTAAAACAGTTTTCAAGACGGTACTTGTAGGAATTGTGTCAAAGTGACAATGTCACTTGTGTCACCCCCTCTTTGTAATAAATCCAACGCGCGATCGTTATGACATTAAAGCGAGGCAGTCTGATTTGTGCGAACCAATCTTCCTGAAATTTTGCATACAAATAAATAGAAGTACCTACTGAAAAGGACACAGGGTACGTTTCATCTCGGGAAAAAGCTCTGTTCCCGTAGGAAATTCACGCGAGCGAAGACGCGGGCAAAAGCTAGTTACTTATAGGTATTCTAATAATTACATTTCTAGTAAGACCAATAACGCATTCACTATTATATTTTTATAAAATTTAAAATAGTTAACTTGATGTGGTCCAAGTAAACTACACCGTTATTAGTAAGTAACTAACTCGGCCCAGCTCAAATTAAACTTGGTCCAAGTTAACGATTAACAAGTTTGAAATCGATGACTCGTCCCAGGTCCGAGATTTTAGTGGGACTAGCAAATGACTGACTCGTTCTTGTATGAAGAAATTTATAACAGGCTCATAACCTGTAGACGCTAATAGTCAACGCGTAGCGCGCGCTACATTGTATCAGACACGGAAAGCTACACTAACTCTTACGATTACGATAGTGGTGATTAGCCACGTAACATTGTACTATTTTGCTGTCTACGATATGTATTTTACACTATTATGATATCTTATTATATTTTCTTTTGAAATTATTCCTTTTATTCTTAAAATATTTCGATATAATTAAATGTACTTTTACTTTAATGTAGGTATACTTTTTAATTTAAAAATCGTTTATGCTGTCTGTATCAAGTCTTAAGTTACAAAAAATCATCTAATGATCTGTATTTTATTTCCGTGGTAACTTCGAAAAGTAAGTACATATTTTAAAAGGTCTTTTTTTAATGAGGTACTTTTTAAGCTTATCTCTCTTTAGTCGTATTTCCTCATGACTGAGGGTCGTAGTCATTATATGGAATGAAACACACACAACGACTCTTCATGGCAATTTTAATGGAGTGGTTTGCCATTGCCTTCTCTATTTCACACATTAGCTGATAATCATCAACCAGAGTGCAGGTTTCCTCACGATGTTTTCCTTCACCGGAAGCAAGTGGTGGTCGATGAAAACTAACATGAGTCAGATTGGTATACAAACTCATGTAGCCCGGGCAGGATTCGAACCTGGGATTTTGTATCCACAGGCGGGCGCCGCCCTACCACTCGGCCACCACAGCTTTTAAGCTTATAGCAAAGATCAAAGATTAGTTAAATCCACCAGCAGCAGACGGTGCGTTAAACCGTTAATGCCCGCACAAGGAAAGAGTATCCGATGCAAATAAGCAAAAAAAGTAACGGTTAGCCGGCAAAAAGTGATGAACAGGAGCATTGGTGCGTAATTCCCTGGACATGTCCATTTGGTACGACCATTAAAACCGGCAGCGTTATCTTTACCGGTTTTTACTTCCGCAGAAATAAAGTAACCCTTTTTGACGTTTCACTGAGAGATTTGCATTTTTTTAGGAGGAATAGCTGAAAAGTTAGCTGGTTTTTATGGATTTTTTATTGCCGTTGTATAGGTAGATATTCTTTTTTATTTTCATCATCATTGGGGAGAATTTTAGAAGGAATTTAAACTTATCCGCGCATACTTTTTACTATATCTGATAGATGTACAAAACTGTGGATAAAATTTACGATTTTTTTTATTGGTCCCTCTACGACACATTTTTAAAAAATATGTTGACAATTCAAATCAATTTTTTATTGCATCCTTAATATAAGTAAAAGGTCATATTCATAAATTTACTTGTAACTATTAAGGACCCTTTCGGGGAGCAGCAATCAAAGAGGGGCTGACTTGTCCACATTAATCATGACATGAATAAGTAGGTATTATTGTAGCTAAAAATTGCATGTTAAAACCGTTGTGGGCAAGTTTTATTATTAAATTTAATATAATTTCTTCCCTCCTCATAAATGCCAGATAATCTATAGATAACGATAACAGCAACAAAGAAGCAAAATAAAGAAATAAACTTGCAAATAACGTAATCACCACATTCACCACCGAATTACCCTCCAGTCATTCTGTCCTGACGTCGCTTCCGGTTATTTATGTGGAGTTTATTAAAGTAATTGACCAATGTTTGCTGAGGGGAAGTTGTAATTTTTGTTAAGTCAGATTTATAGATATTAAATTGATAGATGCGTCATAGACGAAACGAAATAAAATGGGTAGGCGAATGACAATGTTCATAAGTGTCCCGTACGAGTTGTATAAACTTTAAACGACAGTCATATTTTTTATGTCTAGTCACTTTTACTATTTATAATTCAATGCTTTACGTCAATTTTCTTATTTTCATGATAAGTAAACAAGCTAATTATTTAAAAATAAAAAACACGACTGACATCTTACATAGCCTATGTCATTCGGGCTAATGCAAGGAATCTAACAATACCTCTCACATCAAAATCTGTTAAGCCGTTCAGGACTTATGGTGGAATAAAGAAATTACATACATACATACATGAACCCTGAAAACATAACACTCCTTTTTTGGTCAGTCGTGTAATAATTAATAATTCGTTCTTAAGACTACACTATCGCATATATAAGGTTTTCTGTAATAATAGTTGTAAGGTAAGTGGTATGTAATAATAATAATAAAAATATTTTTTTACATTTATTGGACAGTAACCGCAATGTATTTTGAATTTGACATGAATCTATTATAATACGATAGATCTATAGAAAACACACAGGTATGGTGTCAGGTCTCAAGGACTTGAAGACTATCGTTACTTAGATATTACACGAGAGTTAACGTTTACGGTAACATTTAAGTTGACTGCTTGCAAGCTAAGCCAACAAATGTTGAAAAAAGATTTAGCGAAATAATTTTCTCGACATAGATTCTTTTGGCCTCATATTTTACTGCGGCGGTCATTAACGTCATGGCAAGATGGCCGATTCATGAAATTTATGTTGTTATAATGCTATGCCCGGCACACGGTCACTTTACATATTTATGCGGGTTCTTGTGGACATCGATCCCTGATTTGAGTGCTAAACCACGCTATACTTTGTTACAAGTGCATACTTAGGTTCATATCGTAGAGTTAGAAAAAATTGTCTGCTTACTTAAACAGATAAGACAAAAGTGAAAACTTATTTAAGTCGAGGCAAAAATTGTGGCTTCGATAACCACAAGAAATTCCTGATTAGTTTGAAAGATGGGTTATTGTAAATTCGTCCTTTGTCATTATTTTATAGTAAATTTGGTACCTGCATTACGATTACGAGACTTAGTTTTTCCTCGAATAAATAATATAAGATTTTGACTTCTTCCACCTTCTTTAAGTTTATTAATTTCAAGATCTATTGTAGAAAACGGTGCTGGAACTGGATGAACTGTGTACCCCCCGTGTGTACTTTCATATTAATAACAAAATGGAAAATTATAGAATATACATGAACTTTAATTATAAACCACCATAAAAATTTCACCACCACCACTCTTCATTTATTTTCGAAATTCAATTCGTCACACATAAAAAGCTATGTATAAATTCGTTACTGACAGATATGAGTTATGATTCGCCATATCCAAGGAGGATACAACCAGCCATATGGCCATAACTTTTTTTATTCATTTGATTTTTCTGCAGTCTGTACGTAACAAGGCCTACTATTTTCCAGAAGTGATAAACCTTGTGAGTTCTTTGGAAAAATAGTTATTACCAATAAGAGCGTTTATTATACAGCAACTTTCAGGCCTGTTTTAATATTCCGTTTGCGTAAGTCAAAAACGATAGGGTCGGCCCGGGAGCTTGCGAAATTGAGGGTCTAGTCATTTGTTTTTACATTTTTTCCCGCCGACTTATGTTTAAGTTTTTTTTACATAATTTTCCTATGCTTATAAAACCAGAAAAATTTAGTCGACGTCATGAAATTTCTATGTAAGTCATAGAATAAGTATTACAAAAACGCATTAATAATATTAGTCTTCTTTAATACTAATGTATATATTTGACGTCAGTATCCTATGTTTTAAAATTAAGATTAACACACAAATAGTAGACTTTATTGGAAAAATATGGATGTTTGGCGTCGAAACTCATTGGGGTACCCTGAGATTCGCACCTTGTACCCATTCGTACCCTCTAATTTTTGGGGTTTTTTTATTTAATTGTTAAACATGTAATATATGTGTATTGTGATCTTCAAGTGACTGATAGTATTTATTTTTCTAAAATGTTCAAACTTGTGAACGGGTGTTGCCAGGGATCCTGCTTCGATCCTGATTCGAATTTTATTTTTATTTTTTGTTCTTAACCAATTCATTGTGGTTACTTGATCACAAACATAACATGTTTTATTATATTTTTTTTTTTTTTTTTTTACTTATATTTTATTTTATTTTATTTTTGACTGTACACAATCTAGTGTATGTATAAAGTTAATGAATAGCCCCTCTGGCATGCTAGGCGACCAAGACTGTTTCATGAGTTTCTTTCGGCATTTCTTCTCAGCAGTGGTCGTTCCGAAATGCTAGTAGTTTGTAGCTTTGAGACATAAAATATTATGATTAAATAATTAGTTATCGACGTGAAAAAGAGCCTTCTTTGAAGGCCAAGTTTCAATAAAAAATTTTGACTTTGACTTGGACTTTGTTTCCACTCGTGCCTTGATCTATTCTTATTTTTTAATTTAAATCATTTATAAATTCTATTATTTTTATATTCCCCTTACTGCCTATGGTAGTGCTACAATCACGTACTAAAGCGTATCGTATTGTCATTGACGATTCAAACCCTGCACCGTGAGGATTTCGATGAAATTTAATGCTCTGGTAGAGAATAATCTGGAAATCCTCTGGAACCAGAACCCCGTATAAAAATTGTACAAGAACGTATATTTCTTTACAATATTTTCGAAATAACAAGACAAATATAATTCGGTAGAACAAATATTATTCAACCACAAGGACAATTTAATTTGAATAGAATATGATATTCTAAGCGAAGAATAATGTTTACCAATTAAATTAACCACACACACAGTACACAGCTCTAGAAAATATCATCGAACATAAATATGCATTTTGTGTCAAAAAAGAATCATTATCTGTAATGGATACTGATTTGTTATTTAAAAGTTTACTCGGGTGTCGTGTTAGGTGTAGGGAGGTGTGAATTAAATAATTTTACCGAAAATACCTACATAATAAAAAAAAATTGCTGTTAATATAAATATAAAACTTTAGAGAAAAAAATATTTTGCGAAATTTTCAGAATCATATATTCTTATTAATTGAGTAGAATACAATGTATATTTCAACAATGAATTTTATGCAGCATCACGAGAAAACATTAATTTTATTCCTATTGTAAAATAAACATTTATACGAAATAATATGTGAGTGAGTTAATGAATATTTAAAACAACATATGGCGATGTTTTGAAAACTCGCCTCGCCCAAAGAATGAATGAACAAGAACTCGATAATGGAGAGATAACATTCTGTGATATGTCATTTCAGTAAAATAATATGGTGCCTTAGAAATACACTGCTGTTTCATGATTTGAATTGCTGTTTGATGAGTAAGATTTCATCGTCATTGTGAAAAACAACTACACTAAAAAAAATCGTGTCAGTGATAAATCAAAAGTTTTCGGCTCACAAAGAAATGGTGCCTTAGAAATACACTGCTGTTTCATGATTTGATTTGCTGTTTGATGAGTAAGATTTCATCGTCATTGTGGAAAACAACTACAATAAAAAAAATCGTGTCAGTGATAAATCAAAAGTTTTCGGCTCACAAAGAAATGATTATGTATTGTACATGTAGTGTTAAGAAAAATTTACCATCTTAAATGCTGGTGCGAAGACACCCAGGACATGCTAAATGGGTTCGATAGATAAAAAGAAAAATATTTAAAAATAATATTAGCTTACAACTTTTCTGAAAGATAATATTAGTTTGTTTTGATACAATTATGTTTCATATGTTTTTTTATATAAATTTAGAATAACTTTTAGAAACTGCACATACTAAAAATGGTATAAAAAGGTGGAGATTGAAAACCTCAGTATGAAAGTGTGTCCATTTAGTGAATAAAATATAAATCGGGCAGCCGAACGAGGCACCGCTAAATCGGGCTCATCGATCAAGCAAATCACACCTCATCTATAATGTATGTGAGTAATCCAGTGCTTCGTTTAGATTTATATTTTTTATCTCTTTTTTTTCTTTCTTTTTTTATTTTTTTTCTTCTTTCTTTTTTTTTTCTTTCTTTTTTCTTCTTTCTACTGAACACGGCTTGTTCCTCTTACCAAATTCTCCACATAAACACCAAATGTAAGAATTTAGTACTTATCAAGCCCTGCTATACTGAGTCCTTGGCGGACTGCAAGAATAAATCAAATTTGGCAAACGTTTCATTTCGTATTAAATATCCAAACAACGCCACTCACGAACATTACAAAATGCATGGAATATTAAACATTTTACAAAACACTACCAGTATACGAGTAGTACTTATCATTATCAGGTAGGGTCTAACTTATCGATATAGATTAGATATGTCAAAGTCAAAATTTTTTATTGAAACTCTGCCTTCAAAATAGGCTCTTTTTCACGTCGAAAACTAATTATTTAATCATAATATGTTATGTCTCAAAGCTACAAGCTTTATGCTATGTATTTTGGATTGAATTTAGACATTGTATTTATTATTTGATTGTATTAATTTTAACAAGAAATTTGTTTATTTTAAAACGAGTACCTAACTCAGAATATTTTAATTAATTAAAATATACACAGCTCCGAACATATTGGAAAATCTACTATTCACTTTCAATTCAATTAAGTTACAGATTCCGGGTATAAAATTTTATCAATTTATTTCAGAACTTAAAAGCTGCTCAGTTAAAGTACTGATGAGATAAGCTTTTATATTAGTTGGTTTCAAACCAAAAATAACCTTCAAAAATTTCATAATTTATATAAAATAAAAATAGTTGAGGACTTGACTGTAAAAGTAACTTTTTTAAAATAAAAACTCACGAATAGGCGGGGCATTTAATTTTTTTTTACCGACAAATTCCTACAACCATGATTCTTATACTTAACATTATTTTGATGTTTTTAGACATCCATAAATAAAAAAAAAAGAATTTTGATGGTCCGATATGAAATGGGAGGGGTAAATAAACTATACTGAATTGCTCGTAAACAAAAAAGTTTACAATAGAGATTACTGTTCACAATTAATTAATAAGACTTCATTTACCTGTAAATAAAAGTTGGCCGGTTTATAATAAGGCTTTCTAGTCATAAAATGTATTTTTATCGTTATAAATGTAAATATGGTTTTTATTTAATTACAGGAAATCGGGTTCATAAACATGAGTCGTTTCTTAAAATTAAGATTGAATAATTCACATTACGTGGTGGTAATGGCCTGTGGTGTGGCCCTAGAATAGCACCAACCCATCTCCTCCCGTGGGTGTCGTAAGAGGCGACTAAGGGATCTAAAACACCGGAGGATGGGCAGCAGCATCTTTCCGCGTACTATGACATCACACTGCGATCGCCAACCCGCATGCCAAGCGTGGCGATTACGGCAAAACCCCCCTATGGTTGATACACCCACAACACGGCCCCTAGTCCCCGGCGGCCCCGCTATCCCGGACTCTGGTAGCGGTCACGGTAACGGCGAAGCAGGGGGTGCTAAGAATCCCCGGCAGATGCCAGGCTACCAACCCCGACGACCCTTGGCCCTGGCAACTTACAACACGTGCACACTGCGGACCGACGAGAAACTCGCTGAACTGGAGGAAGAATTGAGCAGGTTACGATGGGATATTGTAGGATTATGTGAAGTCCGAAGAGAGGGGGAGGGCACCATGATCCTCAAATCCGGAAACCTGCTCTATTTCCGGGAGGGCGAACAACTGTCCCAGGGTGGTGTCGGGTTTATCGTCCACAGGTCCCTCGTCAACAACGTGGTCCAGTTCGAGAGTGTTTCGGCGAGGGTAGCGTACCTTGTACTCAGAATCACCAAACGGTATTCGTTGAAGGTAATACAAGTATACGCACCGCCCTCATATCGCTCCGACGACGAGGTAGAGACTATGTATGAGGATATTTCTAGAGCCATACATAGCTCCCAGGCCCACTATACCGTTGTGATGGGGGACTTTAACGCGAAACTGGGCAAACGAAGCGATGATGAGCTGAGAGTGGGGAATTTTGGATATGGAACGAGGAATGCACGTGGTCATCTGCTGGCCGGCTTTATGGAGAAGGAGGGCCTCTTTATGATGAACTCCTTCTTCAAAAAGCCAAAACAGCGAAAGTGGACATGGTTGCATCCTAATGGCGTTACAAACAATGAGATTGACTTCATCTTGTCGACGAAGAGGCACATATTCAATGATGTCTCTGTGATCAATGCCGTAAAAACAGGAAGCGATCACCGATTGGTAAGAGAGCACATTGAATCTTAGAATAAAACTCGAAAGGTGTCGACTGATGAAGTCTACGCTCCGACCAGCGCCTATCCAGCTCCAAAACCCCGAGAGCTTTCAGCTCGAGTTGCAGAATCGCTTCGAATGCCTGGGAGACTGCCAAAATCTGGACGATTATAATGACAGGTTTGTGCAAATTGTCCAAACAGCTGGGTCTAAGGCCTTCAAAACCCGCTGTTCAAAAGGAACCAAAAAGATCTCGGACCTCACCAACAAACTCATGGAAGAAAGACGAAACTTGGTTCTGCAGTCCTCTGACGATGCTGCTCAGTATCGACGTCTAAACAGACAGATCTCCAAGTCCCTAACGCGCGATTTACGCCAATTCAATACTGACCGTATTGAAGAGGCGATTAAGCGAAATAAGGGCTCAAAAGTGTTTGCAAGGGATCTGTCTGTTGGTCAAAGCCAACTGACCAAGCTGAAGACTGAGGATGGCAGAATCATTTCGTCGAAGCCAGAGCTGTTGGAAGAGGTTGAGAAGTTCTACGGACAATTATACACCAGCGTACGCGCACCTGTCAGTAATCTGGCCAAAGATCCAAGAGCCAGATTGACCCGACACTACACCGAAGATATCCCGGACGTCAGCCTATACGAAATTAGAATGGCTCTCAAACAGTTAAAAAACAATAAGGCACCGGGTGATGATGGAATCACGGCTGAGCTTCTGAAAGCAGGTGGAACACCGGTATTAAAAGCTCTTCAGAAGCTATTCGATTCCGTCATACTCGAGGGACAAACGCCTACGGCATGGCACAGAAGTGTGGTGGTACTTTTCTTCAAAAAAGGCGACAAAACCTTATTGAAGAATTATAGGCCTATCTCACTTCTGAGCCATGTCTACAAACTGTTTTCGAGAGTCATTACGAATCGTCTCGCTCGCAGGTTCGACGACTTCCAGCCTCCCGAACAAGCCGGTTTCCGAAAAGGCTTTAGTACCGTAGACCACTTACATACGCTGCGGCAGATTATACAGAAGACTGAGGAGTATAATCAGCCCTTATGCTTGGCGTTTGTGGACTACGAGAAAGCCTTCGATTCGATCGAGACCTGGGCTGTGCTACAGTCTCTCCAACGGTGCCAAATTGACCATCGATATATCGAAGCGCTGAAGTGTTTGTACGAAAACGCCACCATGTCGGTCCGTCTCCAGGATCAAGGCTCGAAACCTATCCAGTTGAAGCGAGGGGTGAGACAGGGAGACGTTATTTCTCCGAAACTGTTCACCGCCGCCCTGGAAGATGTCTTCAAGCTTCTGGACTGGAGCGGACTCGGTATCAATATCAACGGCGAGTACCTCACTCACCTTCGATTCGCTGACGATATCGTAGTCATGGCTGAGACCTTGGAAGACCTAGGCACGATGCTCGATGGCCTCTGTAGAGCCTCTCAACAAGTGGGTCTAAAAATGAACATGGATAAGACGAAAATCATGTCTAATATCCGTGTCGCACCCACTCCTCTAAAGGTTGGAGACTCTACACTCGAAGTTGTTGACAATTACGTATACCTGGGACAAACAGTTCAGTTAGGTAAGTCCAACTTCGAGAAAGAGGTCAACCGTCGAATCCAACTCGGCTGGGCAGCGTTCGGGAAGCTTCGCGATATCTTCTCGTCCAAAATACCGCAGTGTCTCAAGACTAAGGTCTTTGACCAGTGTGTGTTGCCAGTAATGACATACGGAACAGAGACGTGGTCGCTTACTATGGGCCTCATAAGAAGGCTCAAGGTCACCCAAAGGGCGATGGAGCGCGCTATGCTCGGAGTTTCCCTGCGTGATCGAATCAGAAATGAGGAGATCCGTAGGAGAACTAAAGTAACCGATATAGCCCGCAGAATCGCCAAACTTAAGTGGCAGTGGGCGGGGCATATAGCTCGCAGAACAGATAGCCGTTGGGGCAGAAAAGTTCTCGAGTGGCGACCACGAACCGGAAAACGTAGTGTTGGCAGGCCTCCCACTCGGTGGACCGACGACCTGGTGAAGGTCGCGGGTTGCGCATGGATGCGGGCAGCGCAGGACCGGTCGTTGTGGAAATCCTTGGGGGAGGCCTTTGTCCAGCAGTGGACGTCTTTCGGCTGAGAGAAGAATTCACATTACGTACGAATATACAATTTTCTCGACTGTAGAATTAAAAAAAAAAAAAAAAGTTAATAAAAAAAAACTGTTGTAGTCACCCTTATAAAAATTGAGGATATGGTTCATTACAATCGTATACGAATAATATATAAAAGTCACCATTGCTGGATTTTTTGTTTTTGTATAGGATGTTTTTAAAGTATAAAAATTACAACTCATTAAAAAATCCATTTCGGATTATTATTTATTGGTGATTTTTTAAATCAAGCTTTGATTATTCGTAAGGAAACATGTAACAAAAAATCACCCTAGTAGGACTTTTTGTTTGAGAGTTATATCAATATGAGTCTTATAATAGCGTTTAAAAAAAAACGGCGGTGGTGATTTTTTTTTACACTTAAATTTGCAGTTGTAATATCATAATCTATGTAGTTTATAAAAATCACCATCGTAGGATTTAATGTGACCACCTCCATACAACTGAAAAATTCACATCCCCGACTAGAACTAAATATACCGTTTCCTTTCACGGAATATGAATAATAAAACTTGAAACTTCATCGTAGATTGATACACGATAACTTATCGAACTTAACTGTTTCATATTAAATATGCAGTGAATTTTAAACTCTGTTAAGGTGAATTCACCGTGGGTTAGGAACTTTTATACGAAATAATTTTTTGAAACGAATAATTTTTAATAAAACATTTTAAATTTTTCCTAAAATAAGAAAATTTTAAATTACGTACCTTACATTATATCGTATCTAAGAGAGCCTGTGAAGTAGGTAACTAACAGCAATTTCCATATAATAAAACAAAAAGAATCAATACATTGCTATGTTTTTTTAATGAAATATCTAGCCTATTCGTTGGTTCATTTTTCAAAATTTTTCGATAAAAAATAATATCTTCTTAATAATCCTCTTTAATTGAATTCAGTATGAGCCTTAAGTTCTCACTGGCAATCTTTTAAAAGTATGTTTTTATTTCATCAACAAAGTCTGAAATGCTGTCGTTTGTGGGCAAAAGTAGTACTTAAGTGATGCATAATTTAAGTGTAGTGCATGAAGAAATGACAAGCATTTTCAAACTTATATTTTTGTTTCAAATTTTTAGTGACAGAAAACTTTACATTTATGCGTGCCATGCATTCCTGACTGAGTAGGTATACTGGTGAAATAAATTTAAAAAAAACTGACTGAGTGAAAAACAAACAACGTACAGCCAAAATGATTGGGCGTAGGAAGCTGAAATTTATCATGTTGGCTCCTTAGGGAAGGTAGGGGAGCACTAAGAGAGGATTTTCCGAAATTCCCGCGGGAACAAAATCTCGGAAACTACCAATTTGATCTAAAACCCGTGCGGTACATCTAGTATATATGTACAAAATACAAATATATTTATTGACACACGGATTGACATATGGAAAGATTAAAACTAAGGATTAACATTGGCCCCACACTAGGCAAAAATGCCTGTCCTGTGGCAGCCCGAAAAACTTAAGCAATATATGGTAAGCGAAAAAGTTGATCCTAACCGGCTATATTAAAAGATATTGATTTAAAGTTTAACAGATAAAGATTAGAAAGTGCCAAATATATACAGAACAACATCAAAAGATATAAAATATTATAAACGGTAGCAGACAATGTTTAAATCGGCACTTTAAGAAGATCCTCAGCAAAATCATATGTCCAAGGCAGCAGAAGCAACCTAATTACATTTTTGAAAGCTCCAGGTGACAAATCCCTGATGTCTCGCATTACAGATATTTTGTTGTAAAGGAAAGGGGCAGCAAACAGTCTAAAACGTTGTGAGAATACGGTATTTACTCGGGGTGTGGGTACTTTGAATATTCGTCTAAGGCGCATCCTAGGGTACTCAGGAGATTTTAAAACTTGTATATGCATGTCTGTCACTAATTTTGCAATGTATAGCTTGCGAACACAGAGAACGTTGGCTTCCTCGTATAGTGAAGTTGTTGCGTACCGGCGAGGTCTGCGTAACATTACTTTGAGTAACCCTCGCTGAGTCCTTTCCAATTTAATTAGATGGCACGCGGCAGAGCCGCCCCATACAGAAATGCAGTAGTTGAGAATGGATTGGCAAAGGGTGAGGTACACAGTCGTGAGCAAATTTTTGTTTGCAGAATCTCTGAGGATCCTCATTATATGAATTAGTTTACGCAGCCTTTTACACGTAGCATCAATGTGGGCCGCAAACGTCAGCTTCTCGTCCAGTATAACTCCAAGATAACGCACAGAAGAAGATCTTATAACACTTTCACAGGAGCAGAAGGAATCTGTGGAGCCATTTGCATGCAAACCAGCGCAGCTATGTATTTTTACAGGAGGGATAATTTTTGGGGCTGAAGCCATTGTTTTATAAAAACATAGAAGGTGAGATTTCATTGCGTTGAAAGTAGTAGAAGATGAGTAGATATTATGTAGTAGTAAAAGATGAGTAGATATTATGTAACACTAGCTTTTGCCCGCGGCTTCGCCCGCGTGAATTTCCCACGGGAACAGTGCTTTTTCCCGGGATAAAAAGTAGCCTATGTGCTATTCCAGGTCATTATCTACCTCTGTACCAAATTTCATCGGAATCCGTCCAGTAGATTTTGCGTGATTGAGTAACAAACATCCTCACAAACTCACAAACTCACATCCAAACATTCGCATTTATAATATTAGTATGGATAACAATTTATAAAAAACTAGCTGTCGCCCGCGGCTTCACCCGCGTGAGTTTCACTTAGATGAAAAATCTTTTTGTGTTCCAAACTGTTTCAGATGTTTTGGATTTTCGATTTTTATACGTCTACAGAAAATGTTCATCAGATTAATCAAGTTTTGCTAAGGCGCCATTTCCATATATGTTATAGTGTAGCTGGTCTCTTGGAGCTTTTCATCTGATGTTCCATATCTTCAATTTTTATACGTCAGCAGAAAATGCTCATCAGGTTGAACGACTTTTACTAAGGCGCCATTTCCATATTTCTTATAGTTTAACTGTTCTGTTTTGGTTCTTCATCAGATGTTTCAGTTTTCAAAATCAATTATAGCCTAAATGTTGCCTAGGCTTAATAGCTATACAACAAAAAAGTTTCATTCAAATCGGTTCAGTACTTTCGGAGATTAGCGTGAACATACAAACAGACAGACAAGAAATTAAAAAAAAAAAATCTTTGCTTTCTATTCTTTTTAGGTGTCCCTCTATCCATTTCAGTCAATACTTAATGTACAGACATAATATTTTTACTGTTTTATTATATGTATAGATATATAATAATAAGATAAAAATAAATTATCATATTATATTACCTAATATTATTTATGCTCTTAAAAAAGACAAAAAACTCCTCATTGCTCCACATAATGTTTCGCCCGTATCACGTAATCGGTCGGATACTATATGTAATTGTGTACATATAGACATACAGACATATAGACAGCAAACGTGACCGACCCGGGACGTTCATCAGACATCCGGATCCAAAACAAACATATCGGGTTCGCTTAATCGACTAAACATTTTGGGTCAAAGTGTCAGTTGTATGTTGTGAAATTCGCTAGATAGAAAAACTTGAGTAATCGCTTGAAAAGTCTATAAATAATTAGAAATAATTTATGATCTTTATATTTTAAAGAAATAATGAAAAAATGTTTATTTGATACAAAAGTAACAAAACATTTTGTAACAAGCAAGTTAAATATTAAGTACCTATTTAATATAAATAATTTATTTATTTGTCATGTATTAGGTATATTGAATATTATTTGTATTAGTTATATTTAATCCTAATCTTATCCTAACTATTCCTAACTAATATTATAAATGCGAAAGTGAGTTTGTTTGTTTGTTACCTCTTCACGCTTTATCTACTGACCCAATCTTACTGAAATTTTGCATACACATAGTTAGAAGTACTGAGAAAAACACTGTTCCCTTAGGAAACTTACGCTGGCGAAGCCGCGGGTACAAGCTAGTAATGAATATAAATCTTGTTCCCATGTGAAAATGTTTACGTGGGCGAAGGTTTTGGTGTATTCTGTAATTAACGCGGGCGAAGTCGCCGGCTAATGCTAGTGTGTTTAATAAAACATTTTAATTTTTTGTTATTATAATTGTATCATAAACTCTCCATGGATATAACATCAAATTCAGTGTAATATACGTTTGATCAGAATCACTCAAATGGATGTAATAAATCTTAGCTGTCTGATAATGAAGACATAGTCTTGCTGGTAGCTGTTATCTTGGAATCATAGCTTGAAATTGACTACTATGTAGCCAGCACTTACTCAACAAAATACATGGTCATTAGGTTATCTATTTTATATAAATATACCACTAATATGATAAAAATGAAGAGTTTGTTTTAATCTCAGAAACTACTTGTTCGATTTGAAAAATTATTTCTGTGAATGATAGTTATAAGGAGGAGTATTTTAGGAGTGATGCACCGGATCACAATGTAAACTTGTTTCTTGGTTTGATCCCAAGGTAAACTGTTGATCTTGAAAATTCAATATGTAAAAAATTAAATTTTTCGGACCTGAAGGGTTATTTAAAGATGCTGTTTATTTGACTCATGTGCCAAAGGATGCTTTGACTGACTTAATTAGAATATCATAAGAACGCAGGTAAATTTTTATCATATCTTAGAGCATATGAAAACTTAGCTATGTTTACCTATTTGTATTTCGTAAAAGTTATATGCCAATCAATATAAAGATGTTTTAAGAATATCGTTAATACTTAGTTTCTTATAGAATTAACAAATTTATAAACAAACAGAAAATTAATAAAAATCTGACCTTCATCATTAGACTCAAGAGTACAGTAAATATTTAACTTGTACTATTCAACAGACTATTGCTTTAACGTAAATTTTTAATGAGTATTCAGTAAACCCTAATTTGTAGAAGCCGTTAAATGTTTAATCAGGAAAGGGAACATCCGTGCTTCGACCCAGAAACTTCCAAAGTAAAACAGAAGGAAATGGGGATGTTTTAAATCCAAACAGCTCCAAATTTACATATAACAAGGAAACCACTATTACCTAACAAAATAAAAGTGAACAAAAAGCGACTGTTGGGAAGTGAAACGGAAAAGGTCAGAATTGTAACGGCCACGACTATCCAAGCGTATCGAATGGCCTCAACCCTCGCGCACCCAATTTGACCCTTAAAACACTAAAACTTACCGGTGAAACAGGTGAGCAACCACAAAACAGTGGTGCATATATGCGTGATCGCCACACGCCTGATTTCTCGCACCATCGCACTAGTATCATCGATACAACATCCCACTTAACCAATACAAACACCCCTTTGAGGACACTTATCGCCGATCAGAATTTCACTCGAGTGACGTAACAGAAAGTTGCTCTATCTGAGGAATGGCAGACGCGTCCGCTCACGACAAAGCTCCGAGAGCGACTGAACTGTAGCATGAGGGTAAAAGCTTTGGGGGTAAGCAGGGAGGGGTATCAACTGTTTTGTGTCCTCACACAGCTATTTCCCTCAGAGGGACCACGTGCCATGTTTAGTCAATTTTCGACTGAATGGCCGCTAGGGCTATTTGTATTTTTATTGTCGTCGTTAAACGAAACATCATTAGGAACGATCGTTTTCGTAGATGATTGCCTGCTTCTGTTAATTCACGTTTAATTGAACACCCATAAACCAATTTCAATTGGATTTCCGTTTGGGGTTTTGTCGAATACTAGTGTTTGTCTGCTTTTTGCATATGTAGCCGGTTTTATTGTGTACGAGTATATTGTGAAAACGGATTAGGGATGTGGATTTATATATGGATTTATTGGCACATCATCCACAAAAAAATATACGAACATGTTTAATTGTAGTAAAAGTACATTTGAGTTTGATAATGTAAGATTCTATTTGGGATAAATTAGTTAGAGGGGTGGACATAATTATGAAGGCTAAAGATGACCGAAAAAAGCTAAACAAGTTACTTTACAACGTCTTACCTAGTTCTCAATCATCATCTATACTAATATAATGGAGTTGAATAGTTTGTATGATTGCTTGAATGTGGTAATTGTTGGCACTACCGGTTTAATTTGAAAATTTCTTACTATTATTGATGATAATTCATGAACACCGAAATTCCCATGTAAGCGAAGGCTCTAAACCCAGCCAGCTAGTGAAATAAAATTGTACATTCATTAAATTCTTATAAACCCTCAAGCCACAATATAAACAGATTTGCTTTTACTTTCCTTAATTAACATTGTCTAAGCCTAAACATGTTTCAACGGATCAACATTTTTCCACAAATTCTTGATTTAGAGACGCTAACAAAGTTATCTTTTGTTAAGATAACACTGGCAGCTTACTTTCCGGCCTCAATGGAGGAAGAAAGAAAAACATGACGTCGATTTTATAACGATAACGTCTTGGAATACCGCGAAAGTCGTATTAAAGTTGTCGACTATGGGCGAAGTTTCGGTTTGATACTAGGCCTTCGTGATACGGGAGTTTGGGCACAGAATAAGTTATAGTACTAACATTCAGAAGTATCACTTTCGAACTGCTACTTCATATACTGCTAGTCGCTACAATATCGCAGCTACTTTGAATACGAAAATTAGGCCACAGGTCAGTTGTGATTGTGAAGCGGTTGTGGCTAGCTCTTGACTTGCGTCCGGAAGGCGCTGATTCGATTATCAGCTTGACATGTACCTCTGTGTTTGTAGATCTAACTCATACTTTAATTTTCATCTACTACCATCTGCTTCCGGTAAAGATAATATCGTAAGGAAACCTGGATGCATATTATCTTCTTCTTCTTTGCGTGTCGATGCCATTCCAACGATTTAAATTGTACCCGAAAAGTGTTCCGCCACTTTTATGGCCTCTTCGGTGGCGGCCATCAGGTCATCCCGAGTGCAGGTGTTAGGGCACAGGGGGCAGGACAACTGACTGTACTGTACAGTTTACTAGTATGCGACTTCTGCTGCTAGATGGCGGTAGTGTAAAGTCATGTTAGATGCCTTCAGAAAATTGGTAAAAAACATTTGACATTAAATGATGGATGAAAACAGATTGACGAAAGGTATTTATAAAGCACAGGTGAATGGAAGAGTTGGTCAGGGTCGACCTCGGAGAACGCACTTCGACCAGTTTGCGGACCTCCTTAAAAAGGGAGATATTTGGAGCACTTACTTTGGAATGTAGAGGAAGCAAGAGTGATCTGGAAGGATTGTAGCAAGTGGAAATCGCTAATATCTGCCTACCCCCACGGAAAAAAGGTGTGATATTATATATGTATATATATGTGAAACCCCTGGTGTGGTCCGACAGCCATCATACCTAAAATTCAAAACGACGCCCTGGTTTTAGGAAAAGCCGTTCGGCATGCCCCGAACGAAACTTGGGGGTTTACTACGCGATTTGTGAACTTTCATGAACATAAGAAAGAGTGAAGCGCTCTGCTCGAGTTGGGATCTAATGTTATTTTGTTTCGAGCATTGAGAAGTTGGGAAATTAAGAGGTTTTTCGTTGAGATTGAAAAGTCTCTGAAGAAGTTTTTCAATAATAAAATGTTAGATCTTTGGATCTGGAGAAATTTTGTTTATTAAACCCTTTCTCGGAAAATAAAGAACGAGAGAACTTTAACTGTTTTAATACTATTTAAGTTTACTGTCTGCAAAAAGGTTTATGTTTTAAAATCCTATGATGATTTTATAAAAACCATTAACCCATCCAAGAAATATGTTTTCTTATAATGTAGATATTGGACTGGTATTACGTTATTTTAGACCACAAACTTTTAAATGATAGGTACCTAAATTACATTGACATAAAAATTATAGCTAACGCATATAAATACAAGGCTCACCTTTTTTAAATTAACGTACTTCTTACTTAAAATATGGAAGACCTTATTTGCAAATAGGGCAATAAAACTCTTCCACGTAATATACTCGCAATGACTTTCAGAAAAAAGTTGGTATGAGTTTTTGATTGCAAAAAATAAAATGAGTCCGTGCAAAATCCTGGTTCAAATCCTGCCCGTGCTATATGAATTTGTATACCAATCTGACTCATGAATGGTAGTTTTCATCGATCACCACTTGCTTCCGGTGAAGGAAAACATCGCGAGGAAACCTGCACATTATCAGCTAGTGTGTGAAATGGAGAAGGCAATGGCAAACCACTCTATTAACATTGCTAAGACATTATTTATGTGTGTTTTATTCCATACTAGCTTTTGCCCGCGGCTTCGCTCGCTTGGATTTCCTACGGGAACAGTGCTTTTTCCTGGGATGAGAGGGATGTCATACTCCGTACTTCTAACTATGTGTATGCAAAATTTCAGAAAGATTTATTCAGTAGATAGAGCGTGAAGGCGTAACCAACAAACAAACAAATAAATAAACAAACAAACTCACTTTCGCATTTATAATATTAGTTCGGATAATGACCACGACCCTCAGTCATGAGAAATTCGACTTAAGGATGAGGAGCCCTGAAGGCCGTGGAGAGTAACAGAGTGGCTGATACGCCTGGTCGAAGGGTTCAAAGTAGTTCAAATCCTACTCGTGGTTATTAAGTCTGTAGACCGTTATGAATCATGTATGTTATTTTTTGTAGTTGTTTTCGTATACCATCACTAGCATCTGGTAAAGGAAAATATGAAGAAAAACCTTCAAGAATCCCTGAATGAAGAGAATAAAAGAAAAGTAATCGAAATCGATTTGACGACCTCCTTGGCCTAACGGTTATCACGCCAGACTGCCACACCGGAAGTCCCGGTTTCGATCCCCGGTCAGGTCAAGATGGAAAATGATCTTTTTCAGATTGGCCTGGGTCTTGGATGTTTATCTAAATATGTATTTCTCATAAAATATAGTATCGTTGAGTTAGTATCCCATAACACAAGTCCCGAACTTACTTTGGGGCTAACTCAATCTGTGTGATTTGTCCGTATATATATATTTATTTATTTATTTATTTATAATCCATTATCATCCATTATCTTTTTGTCACTTATTTGTATGTTCTTTTCTGTAAATGGTGCAATAAAGTGTTGATCTATCTATCTATCATATCACTCCATCAAGTTGTTGAGTGTATTCAATACCTCCTAATGCCCATGACCCTTAAACTTACGGAAGTAGACTATAGTACTAGAAGTCTAATATTTAAAGAAAAATGAAAATGAATATGTTTTACGACAAATGTATCACATTGTATGGTAATTTGGTCCCCTCCTATTTCGAGATAATGTCTTGACCCTAATGGCTAATGTGTAATGTAGTAGAGAAAATTGGTCAAATGTGATAGTAAAATTACTTTTCTTTTTAAAACTGTGATTCATTTTCGAATAAGTATTTTCAACTCTACTTTTATATACACTAAATATGTCTTTTGTTTTTGTAAAAGTTATTATTTAGTAAATAAAGGTTGTCCCTTTAATTTTTTAAACATTTTCTTGGTGAATAAAATTGTTGTAGAAAGTTTGTGTAACATATTGGTTCAGGGATGGCAACACAAGTAATCATGACATTTTTAACTGAATATTAAAATTTTAGCTACTAACGCCATCTATCAAAAGCGACAGACATTTATTTGCCTTTGAGTCTTTAAAAAATAGCATAAAAATTATTGTTCAATCCATAGACATTTAAAAAAAAAATATTCAAAAAATTTTTTTCTTGCTCCGTGGTTCAATCCATTGAACTACGAAGCATACGTCAGAAATTTATTTTAACTATTGCAATATTGGAATATCTATGCTATTATTGTAATTTTCAATTGTACATAACTGTAAATATAATATTAACAGATGACAATGAGATGTGCAGACAACAAACAAAAAAAAAACCGGCCAAGAGCGAATTAAGCTAGCGCATCGAGGGTTCCGTACACGCAAATTTTCTCACATTATAGCTCAAACTAAAAGACCAACTAGTTTCAAAAACAAACTTAACTTTGCAGTTCGACCCCTAGGATTCATACTGCATCTAGCGCAAAAATAAGTGTGTAACACTTTTTTTCAGACTTTCAACAACATATTTACAAGTACTGTTAGACCTTGCTTTTTGCCAAATTTCATAATTTTAGGACGGAAAGTAGCCCATAGGTTTTTATTGCTGACTGAAATCATAAAATATGCAAAAATTCGCAACATTATCGGTAACATCTCCTGTCGCATTGACTTATAATTTTCATTATTTTTTTTCTGAAAGAGACCGTGGATCCGAGTATTCGATATTAACTTCAACTTGATACCTTAAAGTGTTCCTGAGAAAAATATATTTGACAGACAGACGGGCAGACGGACAACAAAGTGATCTTATAAGGGCTCCGTTTTTGCCTTTTAAGGTACGGTAAGGTACAACCCTAAAAGTATACCTATTTTGCAGAAAATTCATGAACTCGGCGGGCGTGACTTGGCATACGATACCTCGCATAAAATATTCGCCTGAATAGTCATTTTTTTGACCTTGAGAGTACTAGGAAATAAATAAATATTGAATATTTCTACATAAATTTTAATGAAAAGCGATGAAGGATTTGAAAATATAATGTATAAAGTCTGTGCTATACATTAGGTACATTGAAAAGCTTAATTAATATGTAAACACTATCGGTCTCTAATATAATGTGATAAGGTCTAAAATTGAATACATATAGATATAAAAGTGCCGCCGAGAAATTCCCTGTTCACGAAAATTTCTTACTTTGAAAAATTTCGAAAATTCTCGGGAATCTCTCAGTTTTTAGAAAAATTGTTCTTGTTCTTTAAAAGTTTCGAGAACGACACATCACTAAATACATTATCAATGCTGGCGACAGTCATCACATTTTTCATTCTATGGTTATAAAATGATTATTTTATTATTTCAGACAAATCTAATGTTATATGAGTTTAGTTGGAGTAAATATTCATTGATTTCTATTTCAAAAGGAAAAACTTCCGCCTCTAGTCGACTTTGGGTTCGACTTTAGACTTTGAGTGTCACATGACGTCAAAGCTTCGTAGCTCCGGCGAGATTTTCACTTCAGAAATTAGTAGCGATGGCCGCGGAATAAAGTTAAAGTTAGGCACTTTAGTGTATGAGACATGTTTTAAGTATTTTGTTTTGAGAGTCAGAATGGACTTTTGATGGGTTATTCCTAAAGTACTCCAAAAAATGTTCCCAAACTACTCCATGAAAAAAATAATATTATAAATTAAGTTTCATTCTACTCTGCGGTAATATTAAAATGTTCTCAAAGTACTCCACGCGATTTTAATATCAAAAAACATTAATTAGAATAAAAAGTGTAGCTGAGGTATAGTACAGTCAGGCTCAATAGCTTACAATATTTTTATGTATAAAGACAATTTTAAATTTATTTCCGAAAAAAAAAATTTTACAATTCAATAACTTTTGTGTATGCCCTATAATTCAACAATTAAACATAATATTCAAAAATTAACAATCAAAAACATATCCATAATGAGCTTTTTTTACATATTTTTCACCAAAGAGATTCATGATTATTATGTAAATGTAGGAATTCGGCTTGAGGGAAACTCAATAAGTAACTGATAAAATTATATTTTTGAAAAAACTTAAAATATTTACATTACTTAAAAGAAACATCCAATTTCTGTCTTAGCGACTAGGTTGCGACTTACATTCTTTGTCATTTTAACAAGCTAACATGTAAGACACATTTTTAATTATTCAAACTTGCTTTCAACTTTTTCTCCTTAATCTAGAATCTTATTCAGAACTTTAATCATCTTGATATTGTTTGAACGATTTTGTGACTGACTGTACATAGTGTAATATTTTATAATTATTTAGATGGAGGAGTTTGAGAATTGATATCAAATAATCTGCGGAGTACATTGAGAATAATTAAAATACCTATGAAGTATAATGGGAACAAAATAATAAGTATTTTTAAATAATAAAAATTTCGTAGAGTTACTTGGGAACACATGTATGAGATTCTTATCTTTTTAGAACAAAAGAATGGAGTACTTTGGGAACAACCCCTTTTGATGATAAGAATACCTATACTCGTTTGACTAGATGTTGCCCAAGGCTGCGCCCGTTTCAAAAAGGGGTTATTCCCAAAGTACTCCATTCTTTTGTTCTAAAAAGATAAGATTCTCATACATGTGTTCCCAAGTTACTCCACGAAAGAAATCACTCTCCAGCACTTCTCCTGCAGCTTATTTTACAAATACGCAAACACCAAATACTAGCACTAATGTTATAAACGTTATCGTAAGAGCATAAACAAAGTGGGTAGCTCTACGACCGTGTCTAGATATGGTAAGATTTACTTTGAATCAAAGTCACGGAACCCGATGCCCATATTTTAATAAACCATTATGATTCCCAGTGCATCCATTAAGCCGGTAACGAGGCGCGGACAGAGATGCAAGGCTCACCTCTCATTGAGAAACTTTAAGTAGGATAGGATACAAGCTAATTATTAAAAATAAAAAACACGACTGACGAGTTTTTATTTAATCAGTCGTGTAAAAAGTACATACAAACATATAAGTAATATAAATTTTTGAAATCGCCTTCTAAAGCCCTTTAATTTGATACCCCACTCGATAAGATTGATCAAATTTTACTTTTTTGGTCTGCTATTTATCGCATATATAATCCGCTATTTTGTTTTTATGGTGACGTCATATAGCCTATGTCACTCGGAGGAATGCAAGGAATCTAAAAATACCTCTCACATCAAAATCTGTTAAGCCGTTTAGGACTTATGGTGGAATAAAGAAACTTACATACATACATACATACATACATACATACTTACATACATTCATGAACCCTGAAAACATAACACTCCTTTTTTGGTCAGTCGTGTAAAAATGAACAAACAGTAGATAATTCATAAATTAAATGTTGCGAGCTAGTGCGTGACAAACCCAAAGTCAAAGTCAATTGTTTTTATTTAAATATTCTTAAAAATAGCACTTTTAAATCGTCATATTCATGTTTTTTAGTTAGTTGACGTCATAAAATAACTTAAAGCTAAGGTTACCACCGCCTCCAAAGCGCAAGTGGAGAAGAGGCGGCGCAACAAACTCTACTGCTGCATTTTCGCCAAAGACGACAATTTACAACATTTATGTCTTACAACCCGCCTCTTTTATAAGCGGCCTCTTCAACTAGTGAAGATTAGCAAGTCCTTTTTGTATTTAGCTTTTTGTGAGTTTTCAGCTACGCTCGATGTCCCGCTTCATTTTCCGATATTCCGTAGCCTGTATTATATAATACCATAAGCTCATCCAAATAGAAAGTAGGTATAGGTATTGAGCAACACTACCACACTAACAACACTTATTTTTGCAACACCAAAAATCTACATCAACTACAGTGGCGATGTCAGCGACAATCCTTGATCGCGGCTAGATTAGCAAGCAGGTTACTTTTATATAGAATTTTTGTTAATCTGTATATCAAAATGTCAATGTCACTGTCTATGCTTTAAGAAAAAATAAAGTTGTTGTTCGTTCGCCGTCGCAATGCTTGTTTTATTAGGTTATGCGCTCAGTATGTTTTTAATTAAATTATCAGTTTAAAGTCTAATTGAACAGTTAATTATCATTATACAAATAACAGTGACTAAAAATGAGTTCGAATTTTGTGGTGAACGTTCCCAAATTAAAGGGAAAAGAAAATTATGAAGATTGGGCGTTTGCAGCTGAAAATCTGCTCGTACTAGAAAATATGAGCAGTTTCATCACAACTGAGGGTGAAAAGCCTGCAGACAGTCTTCTAGATACAAAAGCCAAGGCAAAACTCGTGTTAACCATTGATTCGTCGTTATATGTACACGTGAAGGAAGCAAAAACTACGAAGCAATTGTGGAACAAATTAAAATCTTTGTTCGACGACTCCGGTTTTTCGAGGAGAATATCTTTGCTTCGGCATCTGATCTCAATTAGACTGGAAAACTGTGAAACGATGACCAGTTATGTAACGCAGATTGTGGATACATCGCAACGGTTGTCTGGAACAGGCTTTACGATTAATGACGAGTGGGTTGGCTCCTTGTTACTCGCCGGATTACCAGAACGTTTTTCGCCAATGATCATGGCAATAGAACATTCGGGCATGTCAATCACGGCTGATGCAATCAAGACAAAATTGCTGGATATTGGATCAGCAGAGATTAGTGAGACAGAGCATAATGCAGCATTGATTGCCAAAAGTAGCGGGAAGAAAAACGGTAAGGCCGGCAACCACAGAAACGTCAATGTCAAAGATGTCAAAATGGCGGGAACGAAAACCATTTCATGTTACAAGTGTAGGCAGCCCGGCCATTATAGAAATCAATGTCCGCTATTAAATGATAAATTCGAGAAGAAAAAACAGTCTAACGCATTCAGCGTTGTTTTTATCAGTGGCAATTTTAATAAGTGTGACTGGTATATTGATTCTGGCGCCAGCATGCACATGACTGCAAATGATAGTTGGATAAAAAATGCTTCAAATTCATCGATTTTACCAGAAATTGTTGTGGCTAACAAAACAAAGGTTCCTGTTTTATGTGCCGGTGAGGTAGAAATAACCACAAGCTACGATTTCGATATAATTGTCAAGAATGTCCTTTGCGTGCCAAACCTTACAACTAACCTATTGTCGGTCAGTGAACTCATAAAAAACGGAAACAGTGTGAGTTTTGAATCAAATCGCTGCCTGATATACAATGCAGCTGGAATATTGGTTGCAGATGCCGAACTGACAGATGGTGTTTACAAATTGAATTTAAAGTCGACTAGTTGTTTACATGTATCAGTACCTGTTAATGGTGAACTATGGCACAGGAGGCTAGGACATATAAACAGTGTTTCCATGAACAAAATGAAGAATGGACTAGTGGAGGGATTAGATTATCCCGATAGCTTTGCAATAGATAAGAGTGCCTGTGAGATATGCTGTGAAGGCAAACAGTCACGTTTACCTTTCTCAAAAGGAACCAGAGCTACAGAAACTCTGCAGATAGTTCATTCTGACATATGTGGTCCCATGGAGGTCAAATCTATTGGAGGTATGAGATATTTTGCGCTCTTTATTGATGATTTTAGCAGAATGACATTTATATATTTTTTAAAAGCTAAAAGTGACATATTTACCTGTTTTAAGGAATTCAAATCATTGGTAGAAAACCAGCAGTGCAAGAAAATTAAAGTTTTGCGCACAGATAACGGCTGTGAGTACTGCAGCAATGTTTTTGAGAATTTTTTAAAGAGCGAAGGTATCATACACCAAAAGACTAACCCGTATACCCCTGAACAAAACGGTCTTGCCGAAAGATCAAACCGAACCATAGTGGAGAGGGCAAGATGCCTTTTATTTGATGCAGAATTAAGTAAAAAGTTTTGGGCCGAAGCTGCAAACACAGCAGTCTATTTAAAAAACCGATCTGCAGCTTCAGGCTTGGACAAAACTCCATATGAGATATGGACAGGGCAGAAGCCAGATTTAGGACACATCCGTGTCTTTGGTAGCCCGATCATGGTACATGTGCCAAAAGAAAGGCGTACAAAGTGGGACCAAAAGGCAAAGAAGTTTATACTAGTTGGTTTTGCAGAGAATGTAAAAGGTTACAGGGTGTATGACTCTAGCAAAAATGTTGTGTTCACCAGCAGAGATGTGATAATATCTGAACGGCCAAGTAAAAGAAATGATATGGTCAGTGATCTGTTAGATAATGCAGATCAAGTGGGAGATTTTCCAGAAATTAAAGAGGAACTCACTGGATGTGAAAAAGAGGCAATAGATTCAAAAGAACCAGATTTTGCTGATGCTGAGAGTGACACAGATGATACACCACCTGAGAAACAAATTACTAAACCAGAGCCAGAGCTTCCAAAGAAAAGGCCAAGAAAGGAACCAGACTGGTTTGCATTTCTCAATGTGTCTACAGCACCTCCCATGATAGATGAAGATATGACATATGCAGACGCCATCAGTGGGCCTGACCGGGAAAAGTGGGAGCAGGCAATGTCGGAGGAACTGCAATCATTTGAAGATAATCAAGTGTGGGAAGTGGTAGATGCCCCAAAGGGAGCAAGTGTCGTACAGTGCAAGTGGGTTTTTAAAAGAAAAGTGGACAGTAGTGAAAATGTGAAGTATCGTGCTAGATTGGTAGCAAAGGGTTTTACCCAGAGGGCAGGGGTGGACTTTGAAGAGACTTTTTCTCCAGTTATTAGACATTCGACTTTAAGGTTACTATTTGCCCTAAGTGTACAGCTAGACATGAATGTAACACATTTAGATGTCACCACAGCCTTTCTAAATGGTACTTTAAAAGAAAACATATTTATGAATTTTCCTGATGGTTTTCCTGATAGGCACTTGAATAATAAAGTTTTAAAGTTGCATAAAGCTGTATATGGATTGAAGCAATCCTCTCTCGCTTGGTATCAAAAGGTTAATAGCACTTTAAAAGAGCTAGGATATTGTAACAGCAAATTAGAACCATGTGTGTTCATGAAAAGTAATTGTAATAGTAAAAAGACTATTATAGGTCTGTATGTCGACGATTTTCTAATCTTTTCTAATGATAAGTCTGAGACAGATTTTATTGTAAAAGCTTTAAGTTCTAAATTTAAAATAAAAGACCTAGGGCAAGTAAAGCGTTACTTAGGTATGAGAATAGATATTAAAAGAAATCCAAATGTCATTACCATTGATCAACAGCAATATATTGAAGAGTTGTTACATAAATTTAATATGACTGATTGTAATGGTGTACATACACCAATTGAGTGTAGGTTGAATTTGGAAAAACCTGAACTTTGTGAAAATAACTTGCCATATCAGAAGTTGTTAGGCAGTTTAATGTATCTTGCCGTTTTGACCAGGCCGGACATAGCATATTCAGTCAGTTACTTAAGCCAATTTAACAATAATTATTCACAGACTCATTGGAATTATGCCAAACGTATTTTAAAGTATTTAATGAAAACAAAAGATTATTGTTTAAAATATACAAAAGATAAGACTGAATTGGAAGGCTATGTAGATGCAGACTGGGGTAGCGACATGTTGGATAGACGCTCGTATACTGGTTTTTGTTTTTTAAAATGTGGTTCTGCTATATCTTGGGAAAGCAAGAAACAGAGAACAGTAGCTCTTAGTACCTGTGAAGCCGAGTATGTAGCATTATCAGAGGCTTGTCGTGAAGCAATCTATTTAAGAAAGTTAGAGGCTGAATTTACTGGTTATTTTTGTAAAATTACATTATTTAATGATAGTCAGAGTGCATTAAAGTTGGCAAATAATCATCAGTCTCATAAAAGGTCTAAACACATTGATGTGAAGTATAACTTCATTCGCGAGGTTATATCAAGTAATATAGTAGAGACAAATTATATGCCTACTTCTGAAATGCCCGCTGACTTGCTCACTAAGGGTTTGTCAGGATCTAAACATTATAAGTTCATGAAAGCTCTTGGTATTGTTAAGAAATAAAAGACAAAAAAGTATAGGTTTATATCTTTGTTTATTAATTTTTTTTTTTTTGGAATTTTGATATAGTGGGAGTGTTAATCTGTATATCAAAATGTCAATGTCACTGTCTATGCTTTAAGAAAAAATAAAGTTGTTGTTCGTTCGCCGTCGCAATGCTTGTTTTATTAATTTTCCGCCCGGCTATGTCCATTCAGGCCCGGGGCACGCAGGTTTTTTAATTATAAGATGTGATTAACATAAGCGAATGCAAAAAGTAAGTAAGCATATTGTGGCAACAATGCCTGGTAATTACTTGCAATAGATAAAAGCTGAGAGCTCTGAAAACGGCCCGAGAAATAATATCACTCAATAAGCGTGTGCTATTATTTCTGACAGTACGGTCCATTGCACTGCGATATTTATTGCTTAGACTTAAGTAACATTGATCGAAGGTATATAGTCAATCAACATGTATTGTTTTTCGCTCTGATTTAGCTTGCAGCACTCAACTATAGTCGCGAAGTCAGCGACAATCCTTATCCGCGGCTTGGCGGCTAAAACACGCCGCTAGGCCGCGCCATAATCCGGGCTAAGCCGTCAGTGGCTCCATTTTATTGTACATTTCCCTGCAAAGTGCCTAGAAAGGCTGAAAGCCGCTCGCTCATTTGCATAAAATGCTACATTATAATGCTGCTTTTAACTCGGTGCCAAGGAATGCGCCTTTTTGTTTAGAACAACAATGGTTTGATGTTGCTGATTGATGGTGAAAAATACCACTAATAAAAACATTTGATGCTGGTAATTAAAAAGAGTTGGATCATCCTCTTATTTTACCTAGGAGTTTTATTAACAGTCTTATCAAATACTAACTTTTACCCGTACCTCTTCGCGGAATTCACTAACAGGTCTAGCTGATGTATCAAGTTGAAACCATATTACGCCAGATTTTAAGTTGGTCTATCTTAAACTCTGGCGTGGTTTGTTCTGATTCAGGAATATTACTGTGAAAACCGTTTTGAATTTTCATCCAGGCTCTATTTTTTATATTTTTATACACCCTATAGCTACCTAAAGTAGCCGCAAAGTAGGCGTAGATAATAAAATCATCATGTACTTATTTTAAATGCTTTCGTGGCGGCTACTTCACGCTCATTGTTATTAAAAAATAAATAAATATATACGGACAAATCACACAGATTGAGTTAGCCCCAAAGTAAGTTTTGGACTTGTGTTATGGGATACTAACTCAACGGTACTATATTTTATGACAAATACATATATAGATAAACATCCAAGACCCAGGCCAATCTGAAAAAGATCATTTTCCATCTTGACCTGACCGGGGATCGAACCCGGGACCTCCGGTGTGGCAGTCTGGCGTGATAACCGTTAGGCCACGGAGGTCGTCTTGTGTCTTGGTCGTCGTCGGATTTTGTGATGGTAGTCTGTCTTGCGATACGATATCATATTCAATTTCACACATAACTTCTAGAAAAATCTATAAAATAAAAAATAAAAAATAAAAAAGCCTTTATTTTTCTATCCCACAATTTCTAGTAACTTGCATAAATTATCATTTAATTTTAGTGTTAGTAGTTGCTTAAAGTATAAATGTTGATTAGTAGTTTTCTCTGGGAATAGACCCCTCTTGGGTATAGGCCTCCTCCATGGTATTCCATTTTCCTCGGTCCTGTGCTATCTCTTGCCAGTTGTTGCCAGCTACTCCTCTGATGTCATCTGACCATCGTGTTTTGGGTTTCCCTGGTTTCCTGGAAAAATCTATACAAACCCAGAAACAGTTTCATCTCATCAATCCTGCACCTCAGAGCAATTTATCACAACATACAAGCCAACAATAGGTACAGACAGTTAATATTATTGTGCCTCCGCAATAAATAAGAGCGGCTGTAATTCGCCCGGTCTGTTTGTCTGTCCGTCCCTAATTCAAAGTTACACAGTTTACACAACAGTGGCCGCTGTTTGTGTTTGCCTTTCAAATTTACTCTCCAGGTCGAGTTCGAGTTACTCAGGTGTTTCTTCTATGTTCTTGTTTATTGGAACCACATAAGTCTGAGAAATACCTATAGAAAGGATATTGACGGAGATAATGAGCGATTTTCTGACAGCTAAATTAAGAAAAAAAAATCAGTATAAAAAAGTCTCAACAGATAGCGTTTTATAAAAGCCGAGTCGTAACAATGGTTGAATCTATATGTTATATTGCCAACCAGAGGCAGAAAAAAAAATCACCTAACAGTTTGACAGTTGCACAAATTACAATATTGATACTGTTTAGATTTTTTTTTTATTAGGTTTTATTTTTTTTAATGCCAATTTCGTGAATTTTTGCTTTATGTATGGACTCGCCTTTTACTTAAGCGCCATCTATGAAGTCATCTGGAACTATTTTTTTTTAATTTGTACAGACAGTTTTTTTCAGTTCCAATTTGGGTCTCGGAAAATCCCTCATTATTAATATTAACAATCCATCGATACATGTTATATGTATCGATGGATTGTTAATATTAATAATGAGGGATTTTCCGAGACCCAAATTGGAACTGATCTGTGTCTGTACTTAGGAAATATCTAGGAAGGGTAAAATTAAGAACTATGAGACTTCTTTATAGGGCCAATAGAAGTCAAAAATAAATAAACAAAAATTCCATTTTGCGGGAACCTGACATAAGCTACATTGTACTTTGTAGTTCCATAGCGCACAGAGGATCACGTCTTTATGTCTTACGGGGCAGACAAAACCAAGACTCGTGAGACCGATTCTAAAGTAACTGAATAAACTCATATCTTATTTTCAAACAAAAATACATTAATTATCGAAACCAAAACTATAATTTTCCGTCCCAATCCTGGTTGACTCTTATCTCTAGATTTACACAGACAGACAAACTAATAAATAATTCATTACAATATGTATGTAGCTTAATGGGCGAAATGATATTACACGTTGGCCGGTTACGGCACTTTGGGGAATCACTGCGTTCATAAAGTTAATTAATCATTAGGGAATGGGGAAGTATAGTAAGTGCCAGATGCTTCGTATTGTTGTTTTTAATCTCTGTGTTCTATATACTGTTTATATACGTCAAAAAGATTACTTTATATCTAAAAATTAAAGTAGTTAATCTGCCACAAGCTTCGTCACAATGCTTACAGCCAAAATATTCGATATCTTCTTCAAAATTGTAATATTCTAAATATCCGCAATAAGCTTCGTCTAAAACTTTGATCTAAGTCCTCCCCTTATTACATTACTGGCACACAAAACAGTCTTACAATGTCAAGGGTACCAAGAAATTTGATTCTTGATTAATTATTAAGTAGTTAGTATAAGAACATTACCTCAACAAGAAATTATTATTTAAATACAAATTACCTCCCACAACATGCGTATTATTGAGAAAAATTAGAAGTTAATAAAATGGAAAAATGAAAGACTTTATTAACTAAATATCTTTATCAGAAACGACAATCTAATTTGATGAAGAGTAAAATATGGACAAGATATTTGCATTAACTGAAATGAATAAAATACAACAATGAGATCTACTAGGCCCGCAGACAATAATTCAGATAGGTAGTACGAAATGACATAAATTAAAATGTGTATAAAATTACATACATTTAACGAATTAAAAAATAAATATTATGTTTAAAGGAAATCTGTGAAAACCTATCAGATATCAGGTACCTTACTTTGTGCTCATTTGTAAAACCTCTTTACAAAATTTCAAGTTTCTACATCAAGTCAAAAGTAAAATACATACTTATTAAACTTATTGGCACTCAAAGGCACTTTTTTCACGTCAAAAACTAATTACAGAATTTTATTGCAATTTAAATCTTAAAGCTACAAACTACTAGTATTTCAAAACTAAGGTTAGGTTTCATCAAGCGTTATTCCTAATTAGCGTTCAATTTTATCCTAATATCCTTATAAATGCGAAAGTTTAGACGTGAGTTTGTGACTTTGTGAGGATGTTTATTACTCAACCACACAAAATCTACTGGTCAGATTTCGATTAAATTTGGTATACAGGTAGAAACATACCGGGAATAGCACACAGGGTACTTTTCATCCCGAAATTTCCTCGGGAGCGAAGCTCGGGGCTCGGCTAGTATTTAATATAAATTTTCTTGAACAAGTTCCTAACACACTTTGGCCTAGCCAAATATTTTCAACACCTAAGCGATTTTTCGTCTGCTGGCGGCTCGACGCTTTGCGTCTTGCCTTGGCTTAGAACCAAAATTCTCTGGCCACTTACCCGCTAACCGAAAAACACATTACTCAAATGTGAGAGCAGTGTCACGAGAAACATTAAGGAAATCTTAATGTCACAAGCTGCAGCTCTGAATAAGGAAATTTTCAAGCTCATAAAGTTAAATTACTGCCTCTATTATGGCACATTGGTGAGATAGGTATTGAAATAAACACGTTATAGTGTAGTTATGGTAATACTAGCGGTGCCCCGGGGTTTCGATCCTGTGACAAATTCGGGACAAAAAGTACCCTATGTGCTATTCCCGGTATATTTCTACCCATATACCAAAGACCGAAATCCGTCCAGTAGATTTTGCGTGATTGAGTAACAAACATCTTCACAAACTCACAAAGTCATAAACAAACTTTCGCATTTATAATATTAGTAGGAAAAGTAGAAAACAAGCTTTAACCCTCAGCTTCACTTGTCTGAAATTCGGTTTTCACTCAATTCACCCCTAAATGGATGGGAAACCTCTCAGGGATTTTAGTTAAATCTTGAGCGAAATTCAACCTTGATTCAAATTAATTTGCTCCTAAATTATTTTGCACGGTATCTAATATACTGCATGCAATGCATTGCACCACAATGCAATTTAAAGTATTAAAAAAAGATTTTGCCTTTTGCGTATCTTCTTTTCTTTTTTCTAGTTTTAAGTTACTTTATGTATCTATAAATGTAATTTATTGTGTGCTAATAAAGTATTATTGTTGATTTTTGTTAGTTCTTAAACATATATATGATTCTTTTACCGACGTGTAGCTAAAATCTTACAATTTGAATGCACAATCAAACTAATTACTTTATTCAAATTACCCAAAAATCCCCTCTTATAGGATAAGCAAGTTATGTCATTGCCGGTAATTGGGAGTCATATTTGGCACTCCGTAATATCTTTGCGAATTCTCCCATAGCCGTACAGTCGAATCTCGGGCGAAACTTAATTAAAGTTTTAATGAGCCGAGCAATGTATGTATTTAGCTTTCCTGATATAGAAGGAATAAGTACAGAAGTGACAATCTGAATGAAAATTAATGAAGAATTCTAGCTTATGTGAAATTGGCGATTGTGATACGAGTACCAAAATTTCAGTATTGGTCTATTCTAGCTTTATCTTAGCCTCCAATATCACACTTACCAAAACGTGTAAAAAATTAGAATTTCGTGTTTCTTACACGAATGCGCTGGGCGGATGATGTTAAAAGAACAGCAGGCGTGAAATGGATTGAGATTGCCCAAGACCGAGAGAAGTGGCATACGATGAAGGAGGCCTACACCCATAGGGTTGAAAATGGCTGAAGAGAGAGAGAGAGACACGACTGACCAAAAAAGGAGTGTTATGTTTTCAGGGTTCATGTATGTATGTTTACATACCTAATATATGCAAGTTTCTTTATTCCACCATAAGTCCTGAACGGCTTAACAGATTTTGATGTCAGATGTATTTTTGGAATCCTTGCATTCCTCCGAGTGACATAGGCTAAGTGAGATGTCAGTCGTGTTTTTTATTTTTAAATAATTAGCTTGTTAAGTTATTAAAAAAATCGCTATGTCTTTGACATTTCAATTGCGTTAAAACTCACCAATTCGAATGGTTCATCATGGTTCATCCACTTTATTTATCCATAAGGAAGCCCTATGTCCCAGCAATGGGAACATTATCTGTGGCTAACGATGATGATCCCCATATCCCAGTAGTGGGAACATGGCTGACGCTGATGATGCTTATTTTAATCTTTGCATTCAAGTTTGATTGCGAGTTACTAATAACAGTACGAAGTAATTAAGCTAAATATTATGGAATCAATTTAATATACTTTACTATACATACATATTTACTTTTAATAAGAAAGGTAACAGGTATTGATATATCTTAAAAAAAAAAAAGTTAAGTTACATTTTAAAATGGTTTATAAACGTTTGTTTTGAGAATTATTTGGTTCAACTTATGTTTTCAATTGACATTTTAAAAATATTCACCTTTGTACTTATACCTAAACTATATTTTATGTTTCCTCTCTATGTATTTATTGTGTACACAAATTAAATAAATAAATAAATAAAATTTTAAACAAAAGAAAAAACAAGAATCTAATTCTCAACTTTCACGTTTATAATAAAATTAGTAGAAAAAACAGCATTTTAGATGTAAATCCTTATTTAACGCTCGTTAGCTGATAAATTACGTAGTATTTTAATTGAATCATTAATGAGATTTTATGTTTTAATGGTCATTAAAAATTTGTAGAATTTTATTAACGAATGACGAAAAAGCATATCGAATGATTGCTTTTAGTTATTGCTTACTCAATTATGCATTTTTATATATTTGAATGATATTATTTATGAAATTGTAAACTTCATTTGTCGAAATATTTTCGGGTTATTTTCACGTAGGTTCTGTTTTTTTTTTTTTTTTGGCTACTATTTATATTAAATTTTCTTTTATTATCTTTGAAACTTCTACTGATATTTAATAATCACATTGATTGCTAAGAAAAAAAAAACGAACCAACATGTACCTCGCAGGTATGATACGTAGCTTTTTCGTAAAGGAAAAATTTTTTTTTTAACCGAATACCTAGAAAGGAAAAGCTATAAAAGTTAATTATTAGAAAGTATAAAAAACTAAATATTTTTATCCACGTATAAACGAACTTTCAAAGCCAAATCTGGCCGAATAAGCTTGTCGACATTCTTGGCATTATTCCATGGAGATAGTCGCCATTTAAAATGGTAATGACCGGCGCGTTTTACGATACGTCTTAAATAACCTATACAAGATAAAACTTCTTGTAGCAATAAGACCAATTGATACTCGATTTTTTACATGAGATTCGTACATACATAGAATCACGTCTTTATCCCTTACGGGGTAGACAGAGCCAAGAGTCGGAGATGAGGGTGAGCACATCACTTTTTTTATGCACCATGTTCTAAATTACGTAAAAATACATGAGATTCGGTGGAAGTTATTCAATTTTTTATTTAACCTACATTGTCCCACTGCTGGACAAACGTCTTCTTTACCTTCTTCACTTGCTCCTATAATAGGTAGAAAAAATCTGACAGAAAAAAAACATCTTTTAATTTTCAAGCATTCTTGCTAGAAGAGGAATTTAAAATAAATATGTTCCTAAAATTAACAATTTATTTTAAGTTTATTTTTGTACCTATGTAAAATATTCACTGGCATTCCGAAAGAAATTCCTTCCGAAAGATACTCCAAAATTTAGTAGACTTATTTTAATTATAATAGAAATCCTAATCCTAATTAATATTATAAAATGCGAAAGTGAGTTTGTTTGTTTGTTGGTTTGTGTGTTTGTTTGTTTGTTACCTCTTCACGCTTTATCTTCTGAACCAATCTTCCTGAAATTTCGCATACACATAGCTGAAAGTACGGAGAAGGACATATGGTACCTTTCATCCCGGGACAAAGCACTGTTCCCCTGGGAAATTTACGCGGGCGAAGCCGCGGGCGAAAGCTAGTAAAATAATAAAAAAAATCTCACATTAAGATAAAATTGCAAATATATTTTTTATTCTGAATTTCTGAATTAAATGATATAATTTTAGGTAAGTTAACATGAAACAAAGGATGTATCCTATTTGCCAGATAATGATAAGCGCGCCAACAACGTGTATACTATGAATAAGATTACCAATTGTCTTGAATGCGACCTATTTTTTTTTATTAAGTTGACCTAGCACACGATTCTCAATTGAAAAATCACGTATTATGATAATATTATATTGGTTCTAGCTGGCCTGTACTGTATCTACATTGGTACATCTATTATTTGGCTTATCTTTTTCCCGGAGCCCTATATTGCGGTGTTGCCATTAGGACATTTATCTTCACACTTTTTTTGCGAAATACTGGTGAGCACATCTCTCTTCTAATGCACAATGTTCTAAATTACGTAAAAATACAGCTTTAAAATACAATACAAAATAAAAAATATTTTTAGTAATATGTTACTTCCAAAATCCTTAAATGTCCACCAGAGATCGCGTGACGCTAACGTTTGCGCTTCGACGAATTAATAGGCAATAGCGGACGAATTATTGTATTGGACTAGGCAGCTGGCCAGCTATTGAGGTGCAATGCAGGTGGAATTGCTAAAAATATAGGGTATTTTTGTCTCTCATGCTGGTCTGGGAGCGAAGACAAAACATAGAATGTGCCAACTGCGCTTTTCATGCAGATTGTAAAAATCAATTGAGGGAATGGGAAACTGGGGATTCATCCACTCATAGGTGATGGGCTAGCAACTTGTCACTAATCTGAATCCCCATTCCATCAATAAGCCCATTAGTTATTTAGCTAAGCGTGAATGGAACATTTAAGTCTCACAACTCTGTCTATCTCATATAAGGTGAGACATGATTCTATTATCTGTATCCGTATTTTTTATAACAGAGAACTTTTTGTAAAAGGGACTTTTGCGAGAGACACGTTATGCGAAAGGGACTTTTTACCAAAGAGACATTTTGCAAAAAGCACAATTTGCAAAAAAGACATTTTGTGGGAGCGATATGGAAATCGCAACTCTCTCGCTTCGCTCGATTTTCCAATTACCTACCAATTCAGCTACGCTAATACTGATGCTGATCTTACTACCTAGGACTCTATTTACCAATTCAAGCAAAAAAACTGGTTATGTTTTTTAAATATTGTCATCCTAGCCTCAGTAACGTCAGCAGAGAAGGTTCCCAGACAAGGAAAACATGACTGCGTGCGCATTCATTACGGGGCTGACCGGCGCGTGTCCGCGCATAATATCGGCTCCGATCATTTGTTACTTTGAGCAGTGGGCCACTAGACTAAAGATTTTATAGTTAAATTACATACATACGATATTATCATGCCTTTTTTCCGTGGTAGGGTATGCAGAGACTAGCGCTTTCCAATGAGGGATTTTCGAGACCCAAATTTAAAAAAAAATAGTTAAAGTAAAAGTAAAAGGCGAATCCATAAAAAAAGCAAAAATTCACGGGATTTGCATTTAAAAAAAATAAAACCTCATAAAAAAACATCTAATAAGTATTAATATTGTGATTTGTGCAACTGTCAAACTGTTAGGTGGTTTTATTTCTGCCTTTGATTGACAAGAAAACGCGCACCATACAGGTTTAGCCATTATTACGACACGGCTTTCATTCTTACAGATCTATCTTGCTTCCTCTAAATTCATCACTCTCTTTACTTTTTTTTTAAATAAATTACAAATTAAAAAAAGCCCCAACGTCAGGTTGTTGAATGCTGATTTCCCTAAACTGCTACATTATGATTTATCAAACAAAAAACTCGATAAAAATCGGTTCATCCGTTTCTGAGAGACGCAAAAAAGAAATCGTGGCCGTTGTAAATTATTTTATATCTCATGGCCCCACCCACAGCAATACATTTACATGTGTATAAATGTTGTTACAATTACTTTCTATATAAGCCATTTTCTTTCTAAATTTATAATAGGTTTTACACAAATTGAACATCATGGGAAGTCGTGCTAGACTTCCCAAAACAGCAAAAACAAACAATTTGTTTTCTCCCCCTGGTTCATCATTCCTGTCTATCCAGTGCCTCAGCTCTCCAATCTAAATAAATGATTATAAAAAATATATAGGTATATGAAAATTCCAAATTACTTCCAAAAATAACAAAAAAGGCAAATAGAGTATAAAAAGCAATTAATTGATCGAACAACGTATGGGAAAAGAAAATTTGATGATGCAAGCAAATGGAAGGGAATGGTAAACAGACAGATAAACATTTTATTTTATTGCTAAGATTTATTGTAATATCGATTGGATGTGCTGACCAGGATTTTTGTTATTGTATTAAATGTATTAGGGTGACTCTGACTGATAAGGGATGGTATTCCAGCGGAGGGTGGATTATATGCTCGATTGAGTTTTGTCTATTCCCTTGATAAGTTTTGTCAGCAATATGGTAGAAGTTGAATTATTTTGTTATCTTAATTGAGAATATACGAGCTGCCCAGGGCTTCGCTTGCGTGATATTTTTGGGATAAAGTGCTCTATATGTGCAGCGTTACTAATGCACTAGTTGTATTTCGCGTTTGTGGTATTAATATTTTCTACCTGTGTGTGAAGAATAACGTATAAGTATTCCTGCTAAACCTAAAAAATGTTGAGGGAAGATTGTCAAATATTTCTAGTAGATTAAATACTTCTAGTAGATTTTGCGTGAACATACCTACTTTCAAACTCGTATCCAAACTTTCACATTTACTCGTATTACACTTGGATACTATTCCGGTGAAGGGAAACATCGTGAGGAAATCTGCACTCTGGCTGAACATTATCAGGTAGTGGGTTAAATGGAGAAGGCAATGGCAAAGTACTCCATTAACATTGCCAAGATAGTCGTTGTGTGTGTTTCATTCCATATAATTACCACGACCCTCAGTCATGAGTAATACGACTAAAGGAGAAAGGAGGATGCTAGGATATGTATATAGGTATTCCACACGTAGTCACAAAAACAATTCAGTACAAATTGATACAAACATAATACTTCCGCGGATGATCAATCTTCTCCACAAATTCAAATAACCGTCAAATGTCACACGTCCCAATATGGTGTGCACCAATGTAAACCAATTAATCAAAATTACATTTGAAATGAGGGATCTGTAATCGATAGGGAAGCCTTCCTGAATCGGCAGGATTATCCCGTACTAATGACGCCGCCGCGACCTCTGTTCGCACGTATTAGATTAGTTTCTACACCTAATATACGTACGGCTCAATTTCGTGTTATTACAGCTATTGTATGGTTTCATATTTTTAGTTCACACCAACTTGGCATAGTCTAGGCTTAAGAGATCTCTTAGATATTTTTTTTTAAACACGCGGGCGAAGGTTAATGCTTATCCTCATCTGGTTCTGTACTTAGTGCCGAAATCGCAGAGCGTTAAAACTTTAAATTTTGAAGAGGTTTTAGTAAGTTCACCAAGAAAGGAATTTTGAAAACTATCTCTAACGAAATTCACGCGGACGAAACCGCGGGCATGCTAGTAGTACTATAATTTGACAAACACTTATTGGCCACTCATCCACAGGATTGGTTGATCTGGATTCTGGAGACCATTACGCCTCAAGTGACATCAAGCCGGTCGGTGTACAATAAGTGGGTGTCTCGTCCACGCGATCTCAAGTGGTTGCTCTTAGTTTGATGACCTGCTCTGTGGGAATTTGTTATACGATTTTTTATTATCATACTATTATACTATTAACGCTATAATTTGATAAATACTTTTAGGCCATTCATCCAAAGGATTGATTAATCTGGATTCTGGAGACCATTACAGCTCAAGTGACATCAAGCCGGTCGGTGTACAATAAGTGGGTGACTCGTCCACGCGATCTCAAGTGGTTGCTCTTAGTTTGATGCTCTACGTCTACACTATGGTAAATATTTGTGACACATTTTTTTTGTTTATTAATTTAGATTACTTATTATACTTTTAAAAATTAATACTATTTTCGCCATAATTTGGTAAACGCTTATTAGGAATTATATTAGTACCTAGCTTTTGCCCGACTTATGTTAAGTTGGAAAGTGGCCTTCAACGAAAAAACTTTTGTTACATATAATCGTATATTGAAAAATCCTAATACATGAATGGTCGAGCTTAAAGTTAAAACGAGAGTGAGTCTCAGGTGCAATTGCGCTTGCGCCCACGCATTGTTACGTCATAAATCACTGCACTGTACACAACACTATAACACCCCGCGCACTAGTTGGAAGCCCTTTCTTCTCTCGAGAAAAAGGGTTACCCCTGTCAAGTGCTGAAGTTGGAGTTTCTTGATTTCTCACAACAGGAGTTTTAATAACAAAGCTGCAACTTTCGGAAAGCTCCATCAAGTAAGCGCCATGTAGAGATGCATAAGTTTCCTGGTCACAAGCAGCTGAACTCTAGTATTTATCGAACATGTAAGTATGTATATAATGGGTGTGTCTCTGAAGAAACTCAGTTTCGGCCTTAAATTGTGTATATATATGTGCATAATTGTTTATCTCTTGCTTCAGTATCAACAAGTGCAATCTTTTCAATTATAGTGACTGATGTTTCACCTTCATGGTAATAATAATTCGTAAGTATAATGGTGGCTCTCATTCGAAACAGCCAGAAATAGTTTAGGTGGAATTAACACTGTATTATTATAAGTTGGAGTAAGAAAAATATATAATATTAAGTCTAGGTTTTTGACAACATTATGGGGAACTTCAGAACGAATACAACTATTTTATTTGCATAATAAATACAATGTAGTTTAGGTACTACACATTTAAGAATACAATATAATTTAGTTTTACATGTATTTTATATAATTAGCAATTATTGTAGACATATAGTACTTAGTTGCCGTGAAGTGACGGCCCTGCATCAAACTCAGGATTCTCTAATAAGGAATTTTGATTCCTGAGAGGTTTTCTTAAAATACGTTTATGGTGAATAACATTTCTATCATCTATCTACCTTAAGATCTACATTTTTCTTAACTTTACGTCCTAAATATCTAGGTTTTGTTTTATGGCGAACTGCCTAAGGATTTTTAATGTAGAGTGCCTTTCCTGGTTCATAGATAATAGGTAGGTTCTTTTCTCTCTTTATTAATTTTTGACATGGTAATTTCCTGGTTAGAGTAGAGTTTTTCTCTTACGGTTTTGTAGAGTTTTAGTGTTATATCTTTATGCCTATTTACATAATTTTGCATATAAACAGCTTCTAAATTTATATCAAATATTTCACGATTGTCAGTGTGTCCGTTAATAATTTCCATAGGTTTTTTATCAATAGCTGAATGTATACTATTATTATATCCTATAACGGCGTATAACATTAAATCATTAGTAGTTAACTCACTTTGTGTAATAGATAGTATGCGAATATGTTCCAAAATTGTTGTGTGAAATTTCTCTATGGCATCATTCGATTTAGGGTTAAAATAAAAATTTATTTTGTGTAATTCTGCAAACTCTCTCATTGGCAGATTTTTAAGTTTTCTTTGGTCAGCAGTTACACTGTGAGGGACACCATGATGAGACATATATATTGCTAAAGCTGTTATCACATTAAAGCCTGTTAACGATTCTAAGGGATAGGCTTGGGCATATTTTGAAAATATGTCAATAATAGTCAGAAACTTTTGACGATTTACAGTTATGGTTTCAATATGTATTACATCAAAAGGTTTACTTGGAATGGGGATTATTTGGGAATTTCGTTTATTTTGATTAACATTTTTATCAGTGATAGGAATTTCCAATATGGGACTCTCTAACTCAGAATTAATAGTGTTATTATCACTAGAAATATCTTCGGGTATTAGGGGTTTAGTAGATTTATTGACAAATAAAGATAAAGGTAAATCATCTTCATCACTGTACTCCATGTGTTCAGTTTCATTATTATTAATTTGCAATCTGGATAATGCATCGGCATTTCCATTACTTTTTCCTTTTTGGTAAACAATTTTGTAATCAAACTCTTCTAAACGTAAGCGCCACCTAGTTAAACGACTACCAGGGTCTTTCATATTCATTAAATACTCTAATGGTTTATGATCTGTTATTATATTAAACCTGCGGCCATATATGGGCGATAATATTTGGTTGCCCAGACAATCGCAAGCAATTCCTTCTCGATTGTGCTGTATTTTGTTTCACTGTCGTTAAGTGTACGCGAAGCATACCCGATGGGCTTATCGGCTCCAATAGGCCCCTGTGATAAAACTGCACCCAAGGCCACGTTACTTGCATCGGTACGTAAGTTATATTCTTTTTCAAAATTAGGATATTGTAAAATTGGATCATTGGTTAATAAATTTTGACAAAGTTTGAAACAATTGACATATTCTGGAGTGGGAGTTATTTTTGCTCCTTTTTTTAGAAATGACGTCATTGGTTTAGTTATGTGAGCAAAATTAGGAATAAACTTTCGATAATAGCCAAGCAAACCGAGAAATGATTTAATTTCCTTTGTTGTTTGGGGAATGGGGTATTTTTTAATTATTTCAATTTTGTCGGGATTCGGTTTTACTCCATCAGCAGTAACTATATGACCTAAAAATGAGGTTTCAGCTTTCATAAATTCAGTTTTATCTAACTGTACTTTAAAATTTGACTCTCGAAGTCTTTGAAAAACTGATTCTAAATCTTGTATGTGTTCTTGCAATGAGGAGCTAAATATGATTATATCATCCATATATACAGTGACGTTCTTAAGGCCACGTAGGATATTGTCCATGACTCTTTGGAAGGTCGATGGAGCATTTTTCAATCTGAAGGGCATTTTCAAAAATTCGTAATGTTCTCGGAAGCCATCATCTATGCTAAAAGCTGTTTTTGGAATATCATTGGGATCTAATTCGATTTGATGAAACCCAGATTTTAAATCAAGCACGGTGAAGTACTGACTTTTACCTAATTTATCCAAAATATCGCTAATATTTGGTATGGGATATCTATCATTTACAGTTTTTTCATTAATTTTACGAAAATCAATGACTAATCTCCATTTTGTTTCACCGGATGCGTCCTTTTTCTTTGGTACTATCCAGATTGGTGATGACCATGGACTATTTGAAGGTCGAATAATTCTTTGATGTAACATTTCCTTAATTTGTTTTTCAACTTCCGATTTGTGTACGTGTGGATATCTGTAAGAGCGAGTAAAAACCGGAATTTCATCAGTAGTATTTATCTGGTGTTTGATTTGATTAGTAAATGACAACGGTGTGTTTTTTGTATAAAAAATATCTCTATAATTTTGACATAACTGCATTAAATTATGGGATTGTTTGTTCCATATGCAATTCTTCGAATTGACCGCACGTAGTGGGGCATTCTACATGATGATAATTATTACCCATAGGATTAGTAGGTAAATTAGCAGAACGGTATGAAATACCACTCATAGGTTCAGGTTTTTTCTGATTATTATGGAACTGTTGGGATGATTTATACTGAGGATGAACCCACAAATTTTGGTTATTATTAGTATTAGGTTTTTTAAACTGTTGGTATTTTTTATTAAAATTGTTACCGTTATTATTAGACGAAATATTTGGTCGGTTTTGATAATAGAAGTTAGGCTTATTAAATTGGGGGTTATTCATATTTGGCAAAGGCTGTCTTAGGTTATAGTTGTTACTAAAAAAGGGTTTATTATTATTTAAATTATTTCTTTTTTGCAGATAATGTGTACTTTGCTCTTCTTTTATATAATTTAGAGCTGTAGGCATATCGACAGGTCGCATAGCTCTAATTGTAGAACCTAATGGATCATTAAGGCCAGATAAAAAGGTTTTTAATCTTTGAGCCAAAAAGAAATCTTTTACACTTAATTATATTGGCATCACTTTCATGTAAATTAACATAATTCATAATAGTACTCAAAATATGCATGCAACGATTGTAATAGTCTTGGGCTGATTCATTTTCTTGCCTCATATTAACTAAATCTCGAGTTAAGCAATTTTCATCTCTTTGATCTCCAAAATTTTTTAGTAAAACATTTTTAATTTGTTCCCATGATTCGACACCATTAATGTTAATTATTTCTTCAGCTTTACCTTGCAGTCTATTTAAAATACTATGTAAAAGTACAGAATTATCAAAACAATCAGGCGTAGTAGCATTGTAAAATTTTGTTAAAACTACTTCACAGGTAGTGATATAACGGTGTAATTGATTTGGATTTCCATCAAAATTAGGTATTATACGTAATGCTTCCTTAATTTTCGATGACTGATTTGTAGCCATTATGCAAAAGAAATTGAACAAAACAAAAATAATAAAAAATTATACAAAGTTAACAATAACAAAAAACAGTTTTTATTTGATAATTTACAAAAGGATGACTCTCGTTTATCATACACCAATAAACAAACCACAAAATTTGATCTGATATCGTCAGTATGTCAATAAAATTAATACAATTTAAATTACTTCTTACTATTTCTGAAGTTCTCTAAATGTAATACAAGTATCTTATAATAATACAAATGTTAAAATCACGAAAACAACTGAAACTGGACTTACGTTATAATCAGGAAACTGGTCCACAGCTGCTGCATTATAGTCACTTTTTATTTTCACACTTGTTGAAGGCCTATAAATTTTTTATACTAGGAGTTCGGTTCAAATTGTTGCAGAAAATTAAACTTTTGATGTTTAAAAAGTAAAATCCTTGAACAACATCCGACTCGACTGCGCCACTTATGTTAAGTTGGAAAGTGGCCGTCAACGAAAAAACTTTTGTTACATATAATCGTATATTGAAAAATCCTAATACATGAATGGTCGAGCTTAAAGTTAAAACGAGAGTGAGTCTCAGGTGCAATTGCGCTTGCGCCCACGCATTGTTACGTCATAAATCACTGCACTGTACACAACACTATAACACCCGCGACTGCGTCCGTTTGGAATTTGCTATCGATTATTATGTCATAAGCGGCGTTGTAAAATGAAATGTGTCTATCGGTAGTTGAATTTTCATTTAATTTAATTTTCATTACATGAGCAGTCGGCCGTGCATCATTTGTTTTGTGACTGCGTGGAATTTTTTTATAAAGTGGGTTATTTTTGAAAAACTCGAATAAGTTACTATACTGGATTATTAATATAATCCACGATCAAAGAGAAACACATATTAGATACCGAAATTCAAACTCATCCCGAATAATATCGACACGTTTTCATTACAAAGTCCCCGTGCAAAAATGTTGTCTAATCATCCTCGTCATTACCCGGATCATGTCGGTGTACACTGGTGGACAATTTATACAAAAATAAACTAATTTTACTTTGGTAAGATACAAAAATACAGCGCAAAATGTGTGTGAATTTAAAGTTGTGATTTATTTTTATGAAAAAAAAAGTTTGATTTTTAATAATCCATACTAATATTATAAATGCGAATGTTTGGATGTGAGTTTGTGAATTTGTGAGTTTGTGAGGATGTTTGTTACTCAATCACGCAAAATCTACTGGACGGATTTCTATGAAATTTGGTACAGAGGTAGATAATGACCTGGAATAGCACATAGACTACTTTTTATCCCGGGAAAAAGCACTGTTCCCGTGGGAAATTCACGCGGGCGAAGCCGCGGGCAAAAGCTAGTATGTTTATATAGGTATCTGTCTGTATTTTTGTTTTGCAAAAGTGTTTGTGCAACTACGAAATTGAGATTTAATTCAATGTGTTTTATCGCTAAATCTGTAAAAATAAATATATTTAATAAGTAGTTCTAGTAATTGAGTATCTTGGTAATTATTTATTACTACAATAGTAAGTATAGTTAATAATGTTTTATAAAAAAATATATTAAGTTTGGTTTGATCATAGAGTTCTAAAAAAAATTAAGAATGATTTTTTTTTCTATGATTATTATATGATTTGATTTATTTAAAGTGGGACAAAAATCAGTGGACCAAACGAATACCTTTTCTTAAAGTCATTGTACGTACAGTCAGCTGCAAAGAGACCTGACCACCGTATCTCATCGAATCCTATCTCATAAATAAACAATAATAACAAAATTAAAAAAACAAAATTTTATAAAAAAAAACTTATTTTTTTTTCTTGAACAGAAAACATAGTAAGCAGTGTACACATCCGTTAATAATGCGAGTGGACAGTGGTCATTCCGACCGAGGGTCGAAATTGACGGAACTCCCATTGTGTTCCAACACATTTTTATTATTACTTCGGTCCATTTAATTTTCTACGCCTGCCGGGATGTTTTAACACCATATGACTTTTTCCGTTATGGTTTTTGGGTTAATATCGTTCGGGTATATGTTTTTACTTATACAGATTGCAATTTGGAAAATGTGGAAATGTGTTGGCTATTCTGATGAAGCTTTTGCCTTGATGCTCAAAAAATTTCAAAACGTACATTCAAAGAGAAAATTCATAGAGTTTTGTAGTCAAAAGTTAGTCTTTTCGAGCTTAAAGCAAGCAATGTGGAATAAACAAAATCGATCAAAGCCTGCACGAAGTAGTGTTACGGGAATGTACAAACATATATGTATATTTTTAATGGTGAAAGTTAAGAGAGAAAGCGATGTCATAGGTATATTAAAAAATTAGTATGTAATCTATTACCAAAAATAATTTATTGACTAACTAGTAGGTGTTTTAAAGTCATCTATTCATATTAAGTGCAGAATATTTCATGGTCGTTCTACTCTTTAAAGGAGTTCCCTTATCAGGAGTCAATTTAAAAATAATAGTTACAAAATTATTACAAATATGAAAATTTTTTTGTGGATTGACTAAAATTGTATAAACTTTTAAAATAATGTTAAGTAGACACATTTTCAACTTGGTATATTTTTGTGTTCATGAGAAAATAGTTCTATAGCCGTGGTGGCCGAGTGGTAGGGCGGCCGCCTGTGGCTGAAAAGGTCCCAGGTTTAAATCCTACCCGGGCTACATGAGTCTATATATCAATATGACTAATGTTAGTTTTCATAGACCTCCACTTGCTTCTGGTGATGAAAAACACCTGCACTCTAATGGTTATCAGCTAGTATGTGAAATGGAGAAGGTAATGGCAAACCCCTACATTAATATTGCCAAGATAGTCGCTGTGTGTGTTTCATTCCATATAATGACCACGACCCTCAGTCATGAGGTATATGACTAAAGGAGGAGGTGGATGAGAAAAATAATATCTTGGTAAAAGACCTTTTCCTTAATTCTAAACCAATTTATAGCATTCAAATAATATAGTGTATCGTTTGAATTAAAAATCAAAAAAAGTTGTAAGGAAGAATAAAAAATGCATTAAAGTGCATTAAATTAAATCATAGTAATGATAATTGCATTAACTTGTAAATAAATACTTATTATTTAATATCCGTTTTAACGATCCATAACTTTAATGGCGGAATAAAGTTAACCTTATAAAGTAGGTACTTCCCGCCATAGCGTGCTTGTTAATTTTAATTTATGGCACTTAGCTTATAACTGAGATTAGATTTTAGGCTTTTAACTGGAACTCTGTTAAACTAATTTTGTAAAACTTTAAAGATTCAACCAAATTTTTAATTTGTAATTAATTAGGATGTAATACGTTTATTTGGTTATTCACCACGAAAATACACGTATCGGCTGTGTGTGTCTTCTCCCTTTAGTTTTTTTTTAAGTTTACTTTATGTATACCATGTATTTACTTGTGTATAATAAAGTATTTTGTATTGTATTGTAGCTGATCACGCGGTGAAACTCTAAATCATGCTCCATTTACATATATTTCATTTAAGAAAAATCATGCTACCAATATACATAATATATTAATTAGACGCTGACTGATTGGCTTACTGAAAGTGTTGAATGTAGAGACTTAAAATTTTGTAGAGAAGTTCAGATTCAGATTTATTGCAAGCCACAAGTTCAAAGTTGTTACATAATAATATAGGTACAAGTGACGCCCTGCAAGGGCACAGCAAACATGAGAGCAACTAGTTGCCAATCCATACTAATATTATAAATGCGAAAGTTTGGATGTGAGTTTGTGAATTTGTGAGTTTGTGAGTTTGTGAGGATGTTTGTTACTCAATCACGCAAAATCTACTGGACGGATTTCGATGAAATTTGGTACAGAGGTAGATAATGACCTGGAATAGCACATAGGCTACTTTTTATCCCGGGAAAAAGCACTGTTCCCGTGGGAAATTCACGCGGGCGAAGCCGCGGGCAAAAGCTAGTTTACTTATAAATTAATTATTTCTAATTTATTATATGATTTTGTATACCTAGTAGAGAAATCAAAGTGAATCTACAATTGGTTATCAAAAAACTCAGAAATTTCGTAGTAGCTTTTACTTATGAGGATTTTTTTTAGATTTTTTACAAATATTGAGTATTTTTCTATATTTTTTAACTGATTAGGGACGTGGTTGTATATTTTAGTAGCCATATGATGGGGGCTATTTGAAACTAGTTTCATGGTAGTGAAGTTCTTTATATGTCAGCGTCAGTGTGTACAAAAAAAGGAATTATGGAAATCAAAAATAAAGTAACGCGGTTACAGCCGAGGGCAAAAACAAGTTAATAACAAAATCATTGTGTAAATATTTTTTCATTTTAAAAGATTGCTCAAAATAAAACCTGATGAATGAATTAGTGTGCAAAAAGTACTCACATGTGTAAGTACTTTTTTGCTACCATTACTTCAAAATACGATATATGCGATATCGTTGGAATCTTTACGATTTTAATGCTAGCGATTTGATGATATTCTAAAAAAATAGTTTCTTTAATGACACGACAAAACACAATTTGGACGTATAATCCCAAACAAAACAATTTTAATCTTAAAATCAGGGAAGTATTTATTCAAAATGTTGACTCAAAGCTTACCATTGCATGATAAAATACAATTTAGAATTAGATCAAGGCTCTTAAATTTTGATTTCCTTTGCTAACGTTACGTTTAGGAAAGATTGTTTAATTATTTTTTTTTAGTTTACGACAGTTTTATTACGGTCTTTTGTCGATATGGTTAAACATGTGAGTATGTTTTTAAAAGTTTTTCTGAAAGGGTTTCTGGACCTCATTCGCAGCATCTGGTAAACTATTGAGATGCGTTAGCCCAACCAATGAGAAGCGCCCACGTTGGAAGCCAATCCTGGTTTCCCATCAAGTGATACTTATTATAATTATGTATTTTCATAAAACCGAAGTAGTTACAATTTAGCTTGCAAAATTTGACCCACAACAAACTTATACCTACATTGAAAGTTAAATAAAAGCTTGTAAAATAAATCCATACTTGCATACCTACTAATATTAAGAATACGAAAGTCTGTCTGTCGGTCTGTCTGTTACACTTTCACGGCTAAACCACTAGACCGATTTTTATGAAATGTGTTATGGATAGAACCCGGAGTCAAACATAGGCTCCTTTTTTCCAAAAATCAACCCATAGAGGCTGAAATGGGGTTTCAAAGTTTATATGAAAAACACGTATCATATAGTTTATTCCGCGGGCAACAGCTAGTAATATATATCTCCAAAATTGGCTATAAGATTTCAGAAACGGATCCAATGTCATAAAGAACCCTTTAACCCTACAAGCCATAAAAATTATAACTAATACTCCACCATAAATTTCTACCACTTAATTATAAACGAAGTGAGAAGGCAACGAAATACAATTTATTTACTACTCAGCGTAGGCCAATTCACAATATGTAAATTATTGTGGCATGAATATAATTTATTATTATATAATCGTTGAGCCTAAAAAGAGGGTGGTTGCGTGATGGTGCTTTCGTTACGGTACGGTTATATTGGAAGTATTAGCGTATTTTGGTTTTTTAGCTGACATGATCATACAAACCTCGACCTTATTGAAGATCTTGTCTATTTGAGGTGTAGTCGTGAGGCTTCTAACCCACCTAAGTGTTTGAATACTAATAAAAAAAAAATTAAAGACACATAATTTAAATTGAATATATATATTTTTCTTTATTTAGCTAATAGGTCTTAATAATAATAATAATCTTTCCAACTACCTCTATCACTCGCTACCTGCTGCCACTGCCTATCAAAGACCGACAATTCGTCAGACCGCCTGATTTACGGCTTGCCTCTCGCTCTTTTGCCATCAGTCGGGACCCAAGATGTGACTATTTTTGTCCATCTTTCCATTCCCATACGGCTGACGTGGCCCGCCTAGTTCCACTGAATATAAATAAACTAAAAATATTGGAATAATTACAAAAACAACAAAATATTTTTATTTTTAATTTGATATAGGTAGGTACTTTCAGAATTTCATAAACATCATAACAATCAAACATCATCATAACAACAACAGAAGACATCAACATAAATATAATAGACCGAGTTTGGCATTTTATAACACAGATCTACTAGAAATTAAAAAACAATCATACATACTCAAATTCAATGTCATTAAACATAGCTTTCAAGACAAGATTGCACGTGAGTCCGACACTAACCAGACCACCACCATGATAGTTTGACCACCTGTACATTAAAATTTTTTTTAAATAAACAAAATCAATGAGCAATTTGTTGATCTTTGGATTAGGTAGAAACTTTTTTATAAATGACATCAGCTAGTTTGCAGCAAATAAAACGACCATAAAAAAGTCCTAACAATATTGCCATGAAAAAAATTGGCATTGACTTTGAAAAAATCCTCCTTATTTATGGTCCCTCCCTTACCTCAAGAGCCTTCAAGCCACTCCCGCCCACTTCCGCGGCCATACGCTCGTGACTTGCGCCTCTAAAACAGTCCAAATGATCGATAAGCTAAACTGTAATTAACAGGTAATAGTAGGCCTGAGTACCTACTGTTTTTTTCTTGAAACTATTTTTTACAAGCTTTTATTTCAGTTTTCAATTGTCCAATTACCTTAAGTCTGGGTAAAAGGTATCTAAAAGGCCGGCAACACTCCTGCGATACCCCAGTGTTGTGGTTGTTCATGGGCAGCGGTGATTACTTACCATCAGATGACCCGCTTGCTCGTTTACCGCGCTATGTTATAAAAAAAAGTCTCTTCATTTACCTCTTCCTTGTTTTATCATCTGGAGTCAACGCAAAATGTCTTTTCTCTCCACAATCCTCGGTCATATTCAACTCACATCTTCCACCAATAGGTATCTTAATATCTTCCCTAATACAATCCATCCATCTCTTTTCAGGCCTTCTTCTCCCCCTATACCCATCTATCGTCATAGTCAAAACCCATTTCAGAACAAACCAATCAATTATCGTTTTTTCTTACTAGTTGGCGCTACTCATCATCATGTCATCAGTTGTCAAATTCAAATGACAGTATTGTATTATCTGACAGACCTCTCTTGTTAGTAGCGCTCACTAGGAGCGGAAACACAATAACCCTCATTGAGTTTTAACCATGGAGCTAATAGGTAGTTTCTATAGCCTATCATCGATATCTCTCGCCACCTCTCACCTCTAGCACATCTCGCCAACTCTCGCCACCTCAAACTTGAAAGACCTGTATGACGTCACGGACAGTGCTGAGTCAGTGGCGTCATATTATGGTCGTTACTTTAATAGTTTTGCTCGAGTCAACTTGCTAAGAAGAAGACTAATAAAACTATGAAAATTTCATAAAAATAGATATAACGAGTATCTACTCGTAACACCTATTCTCATGAAATATTAGATCTCTATGGTCCCATGTAATTTTTCTTTGACACAAGTGAACAGCACAACACTATAACGAGCATGGAAGTAGTAAGTACTTTGTACAAAGGTACTTATTACTTCCATGATAACGAGAAAAAGTTGACAGATTTATTCAGACGAGTTATTTATTCAGATGAGGTCGATAAAAAAGTAAAGGCAATTTTTGTGACGTCACAATATGGCGTCTTGGAGTGAAGTGTTGAATTCCACAGGCCTGAAGGGCCACACGTCATGTCAGCAGTCACGCGATTGTTTCAAAAGTTACCGTATAAATAAGCTCTGAAACGAGTCAGCCATCAACGCAGTAGTGGTAGCTCAGCTCTATTTTTTTTTTTCTATTAGCACCTACTTACCTAACTAGTGAACACTTTTTGCTATAAGTACTCTTGCAGGTATATTCATTTTCAAAGAAATCTATCCAGCCGTTTTGGTAAGCAACATATTTTCACCTTTGCCGCCACCACCACCTTGCCCGCGGCTTCGCCCGCGTGTATTACCCACGGGAACAGTTCTTTTTCCCGGGATAAATGATACCCTATGTCCTATTCAGTACTTCTATCTAACTATGTGTTTGCGAAATTTCAGGAAGATTGGTAACAAACCAATTAACAATCAAATAAATGAACAAAAAATCTCACTTTCGTATTTATATTATTAGTAAGGAAGTAATTATTACGATAAGTAATAAGTAGCTTGGGGTTATTTTCGATATATCGCCCCTATAGTTGATTCGGTACTTAACTAATGTTCCGTACGTAGAATGAAATGGAGTTTAGCTGTTTAAAAAATTAGTACCTACACTAAAAAATTAAGGCAAGTGAAAACAATAGTGTCAATAACACTAGTTTACACAATTTTTGTACCTTCAAAGCTACTAGTGTTTTTTGATAGATCTATATGTGTGGAATATGGGTCTAATTATAAATTTCCTCCATCACGTAAGATTTGAGAAAAAAAAAGTGTCAAAAATTCAAAAAAATATTTTTCACTAATATTTTGAGACAGTATTAAATTAAGTAGTTCTACAATTTTTAACATGTTTTTTAGATGTAAATATTATAACACTCTTCAATAATATAAAGCAATTCAATTTTAAATGTTACTTTTTTATTTCCCGCAAAAACTTTTTTTGAAAGTTGTGTAATTTTTTCCATACATTTTATAGTTGTAGTCCTTGTATGGAGAAATTAACACTTAACTTTCAAAAAATGTTTTTCGGGAAATAAAAATCGTAAAATTTAAAATTAAATTGCTTTATATTATTGAAGAGTGTTATAATATTTACAGCTATAAAACATGTTAAAAATTGTAGAACTACTTAATTTAATACTGTCTCAAAATATTAGTGAAAAATATTTTTTTGAATTTTTGACACTTTTTTTTTCTCAAATCTTACGTGATGGAGGAAATTTATAATTAGACCCATATTCCACACATATAGATCTATCAAAAAACACTAGTAGCTTTGAAGGTACAAAAATTGTGTAAACTAGTGTTATTGACACTATTGTTTTCACTTGCCTTAATTTTTTAGTGTACTAATTTTTTAAACAGCTAAACTCCATTTCATTCTACGTACGGAACATTAGTTAAGTACCGAATCAACTATAGGGGCGATATATCGAAAATAACCCCAAGCTACTTATTACTTATCGTAATAATTACTTCCTTACTAATAATTAAAAATTGTAGAACTTCTTATTTTAATACTGTCTCAAAATATTAGTGAAAAATAATTTTTTGAATTTTTGACACATTTTTTTTCTCAAATCTTACGTGATGGAGGAAATTTATAATTAGACCCATATTCCACATAAATCTATAAAAAAAACCTAGTAGCTTTGAGTGTACAAAAAAAAATAAAAAAATTGTAAACTAGTGTAATAGGTACACTTTCATTCAATGTCCACCTTTGAAGTGTTAAATTAACCCATCTATATCGGGTCACACGTCATTCTGAAGAAAGTAGTGTAAGGCTGGGGTTTGTTATGTAGCGAAAAAATAATAACTTTAATATTATGTTTTATCTTTTGTAGAACTCAGTTATTTCTGCCTTAGCTTTGTGGCCAATCATAACTCCTAAAACCCCATTTTAGATCTAAAAGAGCTGTTTTAAAGTTTTGCAATCCCTTCTGATTTCTGTGAACAAAACCCTTTAGCGTAATTTATCGAGAACTAGCTTTTGTCCGCGGCTTCGCCCGCGTAAATTTCCATCGTAACATTCCAGTGCTTTTTCCCAAGATGAAAGGATGTCCTTCTTAGTACTTCTGACTAATGTGTTTACGAAATTTCGGAAGATTGGTTCACTAGAAAAAGCGTGAAGAGGTAACAAACAAATAATAAAACAAGCTAATTATTAAAAAATAAAAAAAACATGACTGATAACTAACATAGCCTATGTCACTCGGATGAATACAAGTAATTTAAAACTACCTCTCACATCATAATCTGTTAAGCCGTTCAGGACAGGAAACTTACATACATGAACCCTGAAAACGTAACATTCCTTTTTTGGTCAGTCGTTTAAAAAACAAACTCACTTTCGCATTTATAATATTAATTGGGGTAAAAAGAGAGGTTTTTAGAAGTGTAGGCGCATACGTAACTAACAGTAAAGCCTCAGCCTTAGTGGTCAAGTAAATTAGAACCCACTTAGGCGATCACGCGATCAAAATAATTTCTTTTCGACGAATGCCTATGTTTTCTTACGTTACTTATTCATGGGTCAATAGAAGAGTGAGCATTGAAGCCAGCTTAAATATAGGTTAGAGGAATTATTCGGATGAAACTAAATTGTTAGTTAAACTTTTATACCATAAAAATGGTAAACAAGTTAATGGCTGATATCCTAACAAATATTATAAATGTAAAAGTGAGTTTGTTTGTTTGTTACGCTTTATCTACTGAACCAATCTTCCTGAAATTTCGCATACACATAGAAGTACGGAGAAAGACATAGGGTACCTTTCATCCCGGGAAAAGGCATGGTTCCCGTGGAAAATTTACGCAGGCGAAAGCTAGTAACCTATAAAAGTACATACATACATACATAGAATCACGTCTTTATCCCTTACGGGGTAGACAGATCCAAGAGTCGTGAGACTCGAAGGCCACGCTTAGCTCAATAGTAAAAAATTAAAAAGTATACAATAAATATACAGATTGCTTATTTAACGCAACAAAACAAAACAACAAAAAAAAAGGTTAACGAAAAATTTAAAAGAGAAAAAAATAGGTTACTATTACATAAAGTCATACTTTTCAAAGCATTGACATAATACAAGTTTGATTTTCTATAGCTGATAGAGACCGTAGATCTGATATAAACATCTTGATTCCTCTACGCGTTTCTGAGAAAAAAAGAATCTTGACAGACAGATTCTGATAGACGGACAGCAAAGTGATCTTATAAATTTTCTGTTTTTTTTCCTTTCGAGATACGCAATTCTAAAAATTCATCAAAGGAATTTGCTCAATATTGAAAAATAACACAGTGGTGAAATAACTGGTAACAGAAGTTGAACAGTAGTGGTGAATATAATGTTAACCATAACCTAAGCTTGGAATGCAACAATCGAAAACTATATCAAAGGATGGTTTCCAAATAGTTGGCTGATTCAGAACTGTTTAAACCGAGGAATTCTGCTTTAAAGCATAAGTTGCAAACATTTGGTCCAATTTACAGATTTTAGAAAATGTTTTACTTTACAGGCTGATATAAAATTCGACGTTGGACTTGATGACTGTATTTAAATTAGAATCTCTAATTTACAAGTTGAGAAGTATTTTTTATAAAGCAATACAATAAAACGTGCTTCTTTAATCCATAGAATTAATCACAATTTCACAAAAGATTGTTTGTTTGTTTGTTTGTTTGTTTGTAAACTCTTTATTGCACATACACACAAGAAAAATACAAAACATAGTGAAACAAAAAGAGAGGCGTACAATGGCGGACTTATCCCAAAAAGGGATTTCTTCCAGTCAACCAAGTGTTTGAAAGGAATATTTGAATGAAATGAGAAGGGAAGCGTAAGGCAAAAATCTGAAAAAGAATAGAACACAAAAATACATACACCAAAGTATACATAAATACATACAAAATATATATATATATATATATATATATATATATATATATATATATATATATATATATATATATATATATATATATATATATATATATATATATATATATATATATATATATATATACAATACATATATATAAATACATACACACTCAAATGTCTAAAGAATCTTTATAGAAACTTTTGAGTTGAGATTTGAAGGAGGAAAGCGAAGGAGCCATCTTTATGTTAAGAGGAAGCTTGTTCCAAAGCTTTGCAGCACGCACATAGAAAGACAGAGCATTAGTTTAGTTTCAAGATTATTAGTTTTGGCAAAATAAAAAATGTAATAAAATTTTAAAATTGTAATCAAAAGCTTTATTCTTTTAATGCAATAGTACACATCCCATTTAGAGTTCTATTGCATTCCAAAGTCATTAAATTTTAAAAGGAAGCATTAAAATTGGTACTGGAGTTTTTCACATAGACATGTTATATTACTCTGCCGTCTATTACTTGCGTCATACAATAACCACAGAAAGTTAATCCGCGAGAGCTATGCAGAGGTTTAATGGGTTTTCACGTATGATTTAGTTATTGTTTCTGTTTATTGTTTTATTATAAACGTAATTAATTCAAATTTAATAAGCGTTATAAAGCGGTCGACCATTGAGCTATTCACTTAATTATCATGCAAAAGTGGCAGTGGGCGAAGGCGAGTAGGGAAGTGCATATTTTTGCGAGGTATACTTGATCCTTCTCTACCATGGTAACTACGAATTTTATTCACCTAAACTGTATTCGAGGTAAAGCGTTTAGCTAATTGCCTCAAAGTTCGGGACAAAAAAGATGGGTTATTTTTGTTTTCCAAATGCATGCATGTCCCATTTATAAGCTCGAGTTTTGATTTGATAGTACAACGAGCAAACACATTTTCACATTTTAAATTAGGATGGAAATATAGATTTCAACTCATTACGTAATTTTGCTAGACTTCTGTTTCCTTCTTTTTATTACTTACTTTTTGTTTTTAAAGTACACATACGGATGCCCGCCGAAAGTTATTCATTTCTGCTCCAACGGAGACAGTTTCAATTCGTGCGTGGTCAATGTTCATTGGTGCAACTCATTGGACAGCGTAAAGGGCATTCTGTAAAAATATTCCATTCGGAAAAACATACAACAGTGAACGAGACAGTTTTAGAATTGAAAAAAATGTTTGTTAGCTCTGGATTACACTGGAAAATTTGAGAGGCATTTGAAATGTTATGTGACAAAATTAAATGGAGATTAGAATGGATATTACGATATCTTTAATTTTTAATTTCTATTTTATAAGGCTTTCCTTTAGTGCCCATTTTAATATACACAGTTCTATAGCGCAGTAAATAGACGTGAATCAAATTACAAACGGTCCAGCAATTGTGAATTTTTTTAAATGTTGTGTAGGATTATTGTGAGTATTCAAAATAAAAAGGGAACAATTGCCAAGTTTCCGCGTCCGTAGTAATCTTAAAAAAACTAAAAAAAAAAAAACTTTCTTCAGATTTAGGCTCATATTTTCGTTTAGATGCATTTTTGCTAGGAAAGTGTTCTACAAAAACTTGTAGATAATTAAATTTCCTATTATTTACATTTTACATTTTGTATCTAGGACTGATAGTTACCGAGATGTGTGCTCATAAAAAAAATTTAAAAAATCTTCTTTTTCTGAAATTTGTCAAACTTTTCACTTCAGAACGCTGTAATCTAGTTATGGCATATTTTAGGAGAATAAGTATTGGAACAAAATTTGTAGGGAATTTAATTACCTACAAAACGCATTTGCATTTTTCTTAACCAATCCTGCAGAATGGGGAGTAAAACTCAATATTAAAACTACGGAATATTGCTTTTTTTGTTATAATATTTTATTTTCTGCTGACTGCGCCTCGGGTCTTCGCTCCCGTGGGAATTTCAGGATATAAAGTAACCTATGTACTATTTCTGGTATTTTTCTACTAGTATACCAAATTTAATACAAATTCGTCCATAGTTCATTGAATAAAGACCAAAATAGAGCTAAGGGCAGGGTTTACTTACAAATGGTTCAATAGTTCTGAATTTTTGATATGTTATTTAGGATAGTTAGTAAGTGTTTAAAATGCAAGAGGCACGATTTCTCCCCCCTTCCACGCCCGCCATATGATGGAAAAACAAAAAAAAATTGCTACTTTATTCAGATTTGCGCTCTCACCTTCGTTTAGATGCATTTTAGCTACATTAGAGTTCTACACAATGTTGTAAAAATAAATTTCCTATAATGTACATTTTATATTTTGTTTCTAGGACTAATAGTTATGGAGATGTGTACTTTAAAAAAATCGCATTTTTGATCGCATTTGGAAATTTGTCAAACTTTTTACTTCAGAGCGCTGTATTCATTTATAGCCTCTCTCTCTCTCAGCCGAAAGACGTCCACTGCTGGACAAAGGCCTCCCCCAAGGAAGCATACTCTAGGAAAATATATATTGGAATAAAATTTGAAGGAAATTTAATTACCTACAAAACACATGTAATTTTTTTTAACCAACCCTACGGAGTAGGGAGTAAAAGTAAAAGTTAAAATATTACGTTATCCATACTAATATTATAAATGCGAAAGTTTGGATGTGAGTTTGTGAATTTGTGAGTTTGTGAGGATGTTTGTTACTCAATCACGCAAAATCTACTGGACGGATTTCGATGAAATTTGGTACAGAGGTAGATAATGACCTGGAATAGCACATAGGCTACTTTTTATCCCGGAAAAAAGGGTTCCCGTGGGCATGGGATACCAATTATAGTAACGCCATCTATTATTTGACAAAATAGACGTCATGTCAAAATGACGTTACGTCAAAGTGACGTTACATCAAAGTGACGTTACGACAGCCTCCCCACTACTTCCATATAAAATGGGCCGTTGCACCGGGCGGCCGGCAGTATGCCCGGATACGTCGAGTGCTGAGTGCACTAATGGCACTCTGCTCAAACTTCTATATATTATGTGTAATGTGTGTGAAGGAACATCAGTGAGTTTGTTGTGATGTACATTGCGTGCGGAGGCGGGGCGCGCAACATAGTTATATGAGGTACACTAAATTTTTTCCATTACATCTAATTTGTCATTAGATGGCGCTTTAATTAAATACTTACCTTTAGATCTCACGGCCTGCCACGAGATGGCACTTTACCGCGGACAAGTTCTTTCTATATTTTTTTCGCGAAGAATGTTCTTTCGAGTAATATTCTTATAAATGTTTATGTATACCATATAGTGTAGCGAAAACAGAAGCGCCACAGAATAGTAAGTAGTACTAACGTACATATCGGTCACTCACCGCCCCGCACTCATTTCAAATACCGCACCCCACCCCGCCCAGTACTTCGCTGTAGACATCACTGACACGGTTTAGGCGCGATTGGTCCAAAGTTCCAAAAAATGTCCAATTCGCGGTTGGTCCAATTCGCGGTTGGTTCAATTCGCAGTTGGTCCAATTTGCAGTTGGCCAATTCGCGGTTGGTTTAAAAATAAACAATGTTTTTAAAATTGTAAATTTTTTGAGTGTTAAACTTTGTATATTAAAAAGCTAAGATCATGTTCATGGTTTATGAAACATTGTACACTGTTCACTTATATTGTAAATTGTTATATAAAAATAAAAATAAATAAATAAAATAAATAAATAAATAAATGTAGTAGTAGTTAAATTTAGGTTTTTTTTTAGATCGCCCGGAAAGACTTTGAAGGCGGAAACGAAGTTAGGTTCAGGTTATTTTTTTTTATTACTGCCCGGAAAGACTTAAAGGCAGAAAATAAGTTAGGTTCAGGTTACTCTTTATGACTGGAAAGACTTTGAGGGCGGAAAAGAAGTTAGGTTCAGGTTATTTTTTTTTAATTACCGCCCGGAAAGACTTGAAGGGAGAAAATAAGTTAGGTTCAGGTTACTTTTTATGACCTGTTGGCACGTTTTTTTATTATTTTATATCTTTATCAATCAATATATCTATCTATACGCTGTACGGTAACAATAAAATTTTCGCGCCATTTTGATTGAAAATCACGACACGCACGCAAGCAGCCTTACTAAATTTCATGCACACATATATATGCGAGTGTATAAACGGTATTTGCCTTTGAATTTGTAATTTTGCCTATTTGCTATTTTACCTATTTTTTAACTCGCTCCATCGTGAATAAAGTGCTAACTCGCGCTCAAGCAACAGTTTCACAGGGGCGAGATAATGATTAATCCTTTTTTGCCGCGGGCGAAGCCGCGGGTAACAGCTAGTTGCTATCATATTTTATTGTCTACTAGCTGCACCCGGGGTCTTTACTCCCATAGGAATATTGGGATAAAAAGTACCTTATGTGCTAGCCCTGATATTTTTCTACTAGCATACCAAATTTTATCGAAATTCGTCCAGTAGATTTTTTAAGATTGAGCAAGAAATATCACATCCAAACTTTTTCATTTTAAAATCGGGTTTCTTTCCCATTCTTTATTGCTGATGAAGCAAATATTATCTAATATCTGTACTTGATAATGTCCACAGACACTTTTACAGTGTCCCAATTAGGTACCGGTTACTCACCTGCAATGAATTACACTATAAATGGGAAAGTTTGGATGTGATATTAATTGCTTAATCACACAAAATCTACTGGACGGATTTCGATTAAATTTGGTATACTAGTAGAAAAATATCAGGACTAGCACATAAGGTACTTTATATCCCGAAATTTCCATGGGAGCGAGGTTCAGTTATTAAAAAGTAAAATATTATAGCAAAAAACAATTACCTTTGTTTTATCATTTAGTTTTACTCTCCACCTTGCAGGGTTGGTTATGAAATATGCAATTGCGTTTTGCAGGTAATTAAATTCCCTACGATGTTTGTTCTGCTACTTTTTCTCCTAGAATAGGTCATGACTGGATTACATCGTTCTAAATTAAAAAAGATTGACGAATGTTTGAAAAATGAGATTTTTTTAAGGCAAAGGATTATTTTTTTTCTCGGAAACTGTCAGTCCTAGAAACAAAATATAAAATGTGAATAACGGCAAATTTAATTTTCTACAACATTGTGTAGAACACTTTTCTAGCGAAAATGCACTTAAAAGAAAATATAAGCGAAAAACCGAACAAAGTGGTGATTTTTTTTTTTTTTTTCCAATTTGGCGGCGAGTGCAAAAGCTATTCAATTGTGCCATTTTTATTTTAAATACTTACAACCATCCTAAACAATAATATAAAAAAATTGAGTTACTGGACCGCACGTAATTAACCCCTAGGGAAGGTTCGCTCTATTTACTGCGCTATCTATTTTGTTATGCCAATGCTGGTTTTTCATTATTTTACATATTTATGGTAAGTTTTGTGGATATTTAATTAAAAATATGTTTAATTTATACGCTAATATACAAATAAAATTGATATAATGTTGTAATAATATTCAGTCTTTTAAATTTCACGTGTTTATAAAAATCAAAGAACTTGGTTCATGTTTTTCCTGTCTATACTTTTTACCCAGCCATCTACAAATACTTGAATACACTTTTAGTTATCTACCTTTTATCATAAACCTTGCTAGCATATATATCATATTCACGCCACCCCGCAATAGATGGCGCCCTACACTTAAGTTTAACTTTGGGTTTAATTTGCCCATTTTTTGTCAGATGGCGCTTCTTGATCGGCACGAAAATAAAGAACAATAAAATATCATTTTATTTCTCCAAAAACACAGACCTTCATTTTACCACTATTTTATCATTAAAAAACGATTTCGAATAGTTTATTTTCTGATGATATTTAGTTCCTTGAATTTGCAAGAGTTGGAGAAAGGAAAGTATGTACACCCTCCGATAGATGGCGTTTAAAATACAATCAATTCCCATTTTTATTTAAGTAAAGTAAAGTAAAAAGTTAACAGGTTTTAAAAGAGAGAAAAAAAATACATTCTAATAATTTTAAATATACTGGTCACCGAATATGTTTTATTTCATGTCATGGTAAAAAAATCTGAAATCAATCCTTTAATTGTTTTGGGGTAAGATTAAAACAAAAGAAAATTTAAAAAATACAAATTTCCTAAAACCCTCGACATCACATTTAAGAAATGCTCAATCATTAACACCTCAATGATTTCCGTGACACGTCAGACAAGTCTAACTTATAACACTCCTCTTTTTGCATCAGAGGTTAAAAATTCATAATTATAAGACTTTCTCAAAATAAATTATTTTTCTCACATATGAATGATACATCGAGAAAGTAACGAACGCTAGCGTAAACCCTCTAAATAATGTTTATTTTTCTTCGAAAACAGTAAAAGCGTGTGCAGTGAACTGGTTAAACTATTTGTTATCCTGTAATATCATGTAAGAATGTTTTTCAATAACAGGAAAATGAATAATAAATCTTTCCCCAAATGTAGAAAAAACAAATATCGCCATTGGGAAATGTGCCTAATGCTTTCCTAAGCGGTTTTCAATTTCTATAAATATCTGCTATGTGCTTGAGAAAAATTTATATTTTCGTTTTGTTTTCTCTTAGTTCTCTAATCGTTTTAGCTAGTATTTTTTGGTAAGTAAGTATTACCTATATAAATAAATACACAAAGATTGCTAAAATTTTGCTAATCAATAGCATAATTGAGATTGTATAAGAGATGATTAACTAAAGGCGACGCAACGTGAGATATTTTCATTTTTCTGAGAATAGGCTAAAAATATGGCTAAAAAGAATAGGAAAAAAGCCGAACCAAAACAACAATAGAGAATGCAAATTTATTTTCATAGCACGATTCCCGTCGTTCCACCTTGTAAGTAACAATCTCAATTATTTCAAACCTCTAATTTAGTACTGGCAACTTTTAATTTATTCGCCGTTGGACTGTCTGATTGCAAATTGTTTTCCGTTTTTGGAATTTCACGTTCGTGGTTTGAATTTATTCAAGAATCGACTTCTTTTTTACACGATCCAAACAGAGATAAGATCAGAGTCATAGAAAAAAAAACATTTTTAATTTTTTTTTTTTTAATTTTTGGATAAAATAAAATAGACAAGTTAAAATTTTGTTTGTGTAGAATAATATAATGTAGAATAATATTGTTGCTGTGAGAAATATCTACTTGACAGCTTCATTATAAATTCCATCAAAATTATGGCAATTCTGTTTGTAATAAACACTAATCAGCATCCTCATTTATATTTCAGTACTCTCAATTTAAAGTTAATAAAATTTCTTTGTTTATAAAACTAGAATTTTGTGTTTAATTTAGAATTACTTTCTTTAAATAGTCTATGGATCGTACATCTCTTTATAGTATGGACATGGACAATCATTATATTTCGTAGGCACTTCATAGGTTTTAAAATATTTGGAAATTTATTTTTTACACGACGGACCAAAAAAGGAGTGTTATGTTTTCAGGGTTCTCAATTCTCAATTTCTTTATTGCGTTCATTTGGTACATGAGGTCTTATACAATTAACATAGGTGCACAAATGAGCCCTTGCAAGGGCGTTGCAATTAAATAATCATGTATGTAAGTTTCTTTATTCCACCATAAGTCCATAAATGGCTGAACAGATTTTGATCTGAGAGGTATTGTTAGATTCCTTGCATTAGTCCGAGTGAAATAGGCTATGTGAGTTGTCAGTCGTGTTTTTATTTTTTAATAATTAGCTTGTTAAATTTCATAATCAATTTGTAAATAAATTGAAAATGTTTTCCTTTTTTAGAATTGTTCGTTTGTATATTTGATGAAACGTCCTATAAAAAGTAATGATTTATATCGCAATTTAATAACAAACAAAAACAAAACAAAAAAAAGGCAAACAAAATCAACTAAATCTCCTATTTATTTTCAACATTTTCATTTCTTTTCTGTTTCGTACTTGAAACTCGTTCATTAATAATTCATTCATAAAATTGACCTGTGATTTAAACGAAGCACGTTATTTAAATTTCAGTCATTTTTAAGTGAACTTCGAATTTGCGGTGCTGCGAAAAATTTATTCCAGTGATTTTTATTTCTACCTCTTGCCATTGCAGGAAATATTAAAAAAAATTGGGATAATTATTGCGGTTTTTCTTTTTTAAGGACATTTTATGTAACTACTATAGATTTTTTATCTATAGGCTTTGCTCGGAATAAAAAATTTGTACCCGTATGGCAAATTTAAACAAAATCCGTATAATAGATTTGCATCTAGAGTCTAGAGAAACTCACTTAATTGTATATAACACCTCTATGTAAACCTATGTTCACGAAATAAATGATATGATTGATTGATTCAGTAAAAACGTACATCCCTTACACACATCTAAACTTCTGCATTTAGGTATAATATACCGAGTAGGAATGAAATCTATGGTAGGTCTAGGTACTCGTTTGTTGTCATACATTAGGTTTCATACACTTCAGAAGTGCACTAAATCCTTCTTTAGGTCATCCAACCATATATATGCAACCATGGTGTGTAATAATATGTGCGTGATGCGTGTAGTGGTATATTTTTAAATTTATTTGTTTAAGGATTCTGATACAGAGTCGTGATAAAGGAAAAACGTGTGTTCCATTTCTATTCATTTCTATAAAATACAGTAAGGAACCCTACCAGCTTGCAATATTAAAAGTTTTACGTACAAGTAGCTGTACGTGTATTATCGATGTTTCTCCGTATTTTTCATACGTCTCTCTTTGAAGCTGCACTGAATAAGATGTATTAAATTTTAAAACATCGTTTCGCATACTCGAATATTTATGTTACCTTCCAAACGGTCGAAAGCGGAATTTGGGTATTTATGGATGCAATAACAGCTTTATGAGCTCGATATAGGGGTGGATTTGGCTTGAACTGTTTGCAAATAGGTTAAATAAGTAGGTAGGATTATTGTATCGTGCACAATGCACATGTTACCGGTAAAGTGCGCTGTTACAAGTTACGATCGACATTATTTTTATTTCACGAATGGATATAAATATATTTATCGGTGTTATTTCTAAAAATAAGATGCTATTCTTGCTCTGAATGATTTTTTTTTAAATATTCGCTGCGTTTAGAGGTTATGTTAAGTGGGATTTTTTAAATAAAAAAATGCAAATTTACATATTTTTCCAGTAATACGTGGCTATTACCAATTGAGATACTACGTGTCAATTCATTGATATAGGGTAAATTAAAGGAAAAATATGTAAAATAATTAAATTAAAGAACACGAATGTCCATGATTCATGTTAATCGTTTACTCATCAAAGTTGTTTCTGTAATGAAAAAAAAAATCTAATTGACCGAGCGAGCGAAGCGAGCGAAGGTCTCTAAATCGAGTTGGGGGCGAAACACATTGTTTGTATGTATGTATGTATGTATGTATGTTTGTACCGCGATAACTGCCCAACCGATGGTCCGATTTTGATGAAATTTGGTAGGCATGTAGGAAATATCAATAGAATTTTTAAGTTCGTTGGGCATCAAAATCGGTTCAGTAGTTTTTGAAATATTAATAAAAATGTCCGCGATTACGTAGCAAACGAAACCATAGCGTGTTCTAACTTTGGATAGCGCCATCTACATTTTACTTAGGGAACTGAATTAGTTAGAAAAGTCGAAATCAGATCTAAGCAGCGGTTGTAGACTTGTAGATGATTTGTAAGGTACACCCTCATATTACAAATTACTAGTCGTTCGCTGCGAACGTAGACCTCGCGACTATTAAAATACAATATTTATTTTCGCAAAAAATTAAATATCTCAAAAACGGCTGGACCGATTTTGATGCCCAACGAACTTGAAAATTCTATTAACCATCCCTACATATATTCCAACTTTCATCAAAATCGGAACAACGGTTCGAGAGTTATCGCGGAACAAACATACATACATACATACATACATACATACATACATACATACAAACAATGTGTTTTTCGCTCCAACTTGAATTATAGCCCTCGCTCGCTTCGCTCGCTCGGTCAATTATTTAAAAAACAATCATTTTATAAACAACTCTTATAAAACTATACATTTGAAAAACATATGCTTTGACAAACTAATCAATTTAAAAATGTAATCATTTTACAAACTAATTACTAGACAAATATTGTTTTTTTTTTCAAATTATCATTTTACAAACAAATTATTTAACTAAATTTTCAATTGGTAAAACAACGTTAGACAAAATATCTTATGGCAAATACATCGTTTGATAAATATTATTTTCCAAAACTAGAAGATATGAAGTTTCAAGTTTAAACTTACTGATCCCAAGATTTTCATCGTAGGGTTAGGTACAGAAGTCATTACTCGTCTTTTATTTGTAAATTAACTCACACATCGTATTGTGACATGATATCAACATGCTTATACCTTTTATTGTGTCACACCGGGTGGGGGACCTGGTAACCTGCAACACAGGATCTTTGATACCTATAGCGCGGGCACCAGACCTTCACAACGATACTGTCCTTTATGGTATTCAATTTAATTAATGTTTATCACATACCTATGTAATGTAGTCCAAGGCCATTTATTATGGAGTAAATAAACTATTTTTATTTTTTTTATAAATAAAAGAAAGTTTGTCTCCAAACGATCTGAGCTGTAAGTTAGGTTCAGGTTATTTTTTTATGACTACCCGGAAAGACTTGAGGACAGAAAATAAGTTAGGTTCAGGTTATTTTTTTTTATGACCACCCGGAAAGACTTTGAGGGCGTAAAAGAAGTTAGGTTCAGGTTATTTTTTTTATGACCACCCAGAAAGACTGAGGGCGGAAAAGAAGTTAGGTACAGGTTTTTTTTTATAACCACCCGGAAAGACTTTGAGGGCGGAGAAGAAGTTAGGTTCAGGTTATTTTTTTTTATGACCACCCGGAAAGACTTTGAGGGCGTAAAAGAAGTTAGGTTCAGTTATTTTTTTTATGACCACCCAGAAAGACTGAGGGCGGAAAAGAAGTTAGGTACAGGTTTTTTTTTTATAACCACCCGGAAATACTTTGAGGGCGGAGAAGAAGTTAGGTTTAGGTTATTTTTTTATGACCACCCAGAAAGACTGAGGGCGGAAAAGAAGTTAGGTTTAGGTTATTTTTTTATGACCACCCGGAAAGACTTTGAGAGTTGAAAAAACGTTCTAATTCATATTGTTGTTTGATTGTTTGGTTTGGTCGTTCGTCTCGTTAGTCGTTTGGTAAAAATATTTTATATGTATAATTTACATAAAAGAAAATACAAGTCGTGTTACAGTTAAATAATAATTTCAGCTTCGTATGCCCAGTCGTTTTCGGCTGTGCATTGTCTGTAAGTCAGTCAGCTCAGTCAGTCACTCCCTAACGCAAGATGTATATTTTGATGATTTATTGATACTATTTTAGCGCCTTGGCTATTAAGAGGTCTTCCATATTTTTTTATATTGAAAATTATACTGACTGCTTCCATGCTGGTCTGGGAGCGAAGAAAAAACATAGAATGTGCCAGCTGCTTCTCATCCCACGCAGATTGTAAAAGTCAATCGAGAGAAAGGGCTTTAAACTGGGGATTCCTCCACTCATAGGCGATGGGCTAGCAACCTGTCACTATACCTGAATCTCCATTCCATCAGAGAGCCCACTATTTAGCTAAGCGTGGCCTTCGAGTTTTACGACTCTTGGCTCTGTCTACCCCGTGGGGGCTGGAGACGTGATTCTATGTACTATGTATGAAAATTGTTTGTAATAAAGTCTATGTTGTTTTGTCCGTTCGCCGCCGTAGTATTCTGGCGCGTGCGGTAGTTGCATATTGGTAGCATCGCGCCGACGCGACGGCGTGAATCGCGAGCGACCATTTTGAAATCAGTGTTGTTTGGACAGCGCGCGGGGAGGCCGCGCCGCATGAAATAGCTCGTGCGAATGGGTCGCGGACGGTCGCCATTGTCCTGTGCGATATCGGTTTGATTTTTAATACGCGAGAGGTCCCGCGTCCTTTGATTGTTAATTAGTTTGAGTTATATTTGTGAATTTCCTGTTTGTTAAATAACTATTGAACGTTTGTGTTTGTGAAACCTTTTACTTTGACTGTTTCTTGTGAGATGCGAAACGTGGCTGCCTGGGGACGCCGAAATCTGTTGCTGAGTGGAACTGCTAGACGGATCAGGTATTTTTTCTGGGGATTGAGATCTCATGGGGTAGGTTGGGTGATTTAGGGAACAACCCCCTCCTCTTCCGAAGACACTCAAGATTGGATCCGAAGAGCAGAAGATTAAGTTTGGTAAGTGACCCTTGGGTTTGTGGGTGGTTGTAGCTATTAAGTTAGGTTTAATATACAGGGTTCTGTAGTTCCCGTTGTAAACTACAGTGGTAGCAGACTGCGTATAGGTTAGGTTAGGTTAGTCGGACAGACGTAGTGTCGGGTCGAGGTTTTTTACCGGTATTTTTTTTACCCGGTAAATTTTTCGGTACCGAACCCTCCCGCCCTTTCGTCTGCCCGGAATCTCTGCGCACATTTTCTGGTAGCAGAGCGTAGTTTATCTACCCTCTATTTGTTCGTTTGTAAAAAATAATTAATTGTTTGTAAAAATTATTAGATTTTTCTTAGTTTGTTTGTATAAGAATATTTGTAACCTTTTTTGTATTTGTTTGCGGTTTGTACCGTGCGTTCCGGGTTTGTGCCATTCTCATACCTCCCGCGGTTCTTCGTGTAGTTGCTTGATTTTGTTGTTTTTTATTTACCTTTTGTTATTTTTTGTTTGTGACTTGACGCGATGGCGAAGGTCTCCAATGCTAGGGCGACACTCGCCAACGAATTGAGATGGTTTGTGACGGCCGGAGGACTCCTGTCCCGGAAGGACAGGGAGGGCGCCATACTGCTAAGAGCGGATCACCTCCACTCACGATTGATTAGCGCGGAAGCGGCCATGGTGGTGCTTACCGAAGCCGAACTTGCCCCGGAGGTCTACGCAGGTCACATGGCGGACATGGACCAGATCTGCACGATGATATCGCGGAGGCGGTGACCGCAATAAGGGCGAGACAGGCTGGCGGACCAGCCCCTCGCACACCTGTTAGACAGGAAGGACCAGCGGTTACTGGTCGGCTCCCCACCCTTCAGCTGTCCCACTTTGGGGGTAGGATGGAGGAGTGGGTAGCATATAAAAATATGTTTGAGTCCCTGGTCGTAGCACGACAGGATTTGTCGAAGGCCCAGAAGATGGCCTACCTCCTCTCCACTCTGGAGGATGAAGCGCGGTCGCTCATCCAGCACCTCCGGGTGGAGGACGACCAGTACGATACGGCTTGGGAGTTATTGAACTCCCGCTACCAAAACTTACGTTTGTTAGCGGATGCGCACGCCGCACAGTTGATGGCCCTGCCCAAGGTGGCCAACAGGGCACAGTTGCGCCTGCAGTTGCTCACGCCCGTTACAGTGGCCTGTAACGCGCTCCGCACACTGGGGCTGCCGGTGGACCAATGGTCCTTTTTGCTGGTGCACATTGTATTGGGCAAATTACCCAATGACATCCGCTCGCGATTTGAGCGCGAGAATGCGGAACGGGATAGCACCACCCTACCAACATTCACTGACTTGGTGAAGTTTTTGGAGTTTGAGGCACGGGCTGCTGAGAATACCATGACGGACTCAGCGCCATCCAGAGCGCCTGAACGTAGGCCCTTGGAACCCTCATGGCGAGGGAAGCCCCAACAGGGACGGCAACCGCCACCGCGTGGAGCTGGTGTGCGGGTTGCGCACACGGCAGCAGTCGCGAGGGACGCGGACTGCCTGCAATGTGGCCGGATGGGCCACAGCCTGCTACAATGCAGGGACTGGCAGAGACTGCCAGTACAAGATAGGCGCCGCATGGCAAAGCGGCATGAACTTTGCTTTTATTGTTTGGGCGGTCACTATGCACGTGACTGTCCCAGTGCCATACCATGCAGTGCATGCCGTGGGCTGCACCACGTGATGCTTTGCATGAACCGCAACGGGGATGGCACCCGGATGTTGAGGCAGGGGTCCCCTATGGGCGGGGGCGCTCCTGCGCGAAGCCCTCCACCATCGGACGGAGGACGCGGCTTCGCTCGTCGCACCCCCCATCGGGAGGGGGGTCGCGTACCTGCGCGGGTCTTGGCGGACCGGGACCACGCGCCCCAAGGTCATGGCCAGTATGTAGCTGGCCAGGGCCCGGATAGGGCCCCCATGGGCGGGGGCCCTAGATCGGACGTGAGAGTGGGGACACCCCCCTCCACGCGGGTTACCAATGCCCAGCACATGCAGCCGCAGCGGTTTTCTCCGCCGCTGCACGAGTACCCACGGCTGGAGTACCACCCGCCGTACCATATGTATGGCCGGGCCGCGGGTTCTGCCCCCCCTCAGATGGGGATGTGCACTCGCCCGCCATATTATCCGGGTCAGTGGCGCGCCCCTGGTTTGGAGAGAGTGGGGAGCCCGTAACTAGCTTGCTCCCTTGCTGGGACAGAGCCGCGGACGGTTCTGCTCCCTACCGCGGTGGTCCGCGTATGGGGTCGTGGGGGAAGCCATTAATTTGAGAGCTCTGTTGGACTCAGGGGCTCAAAGCAGTTTGGTTACCACTCGAGTGGCACGCCAGTTAGGTTTAGTCGTGGAAGACTCGCCTGTGCCACTTCTTGGAGTTGGTGGCATACAAGTGAAGTGTCTGACGGGCCAGACACTTGTCACCTTTTCTTCGCTGAAGTCCTCCACAATGAGGATCACGACTTCGGCTATGGTAATGGATACCATTGCGGGTTGGCACCCCTCGACAGACATACCGCCGGGTGTGTTGTCTTTGGTTTCGGGTCTGGATTTGGCCGACCCCTTTGTTTTTCATCCCGGCCCAGTGGACTTGCTCCTGGGCTCGGACGTATTGGGTTGGATTTTGTTGGGTACCCAGAAAGCTCTGGGTTCGTCTTCACTGATGGCAGTGTCTACTATCTTTGGTTTCGCCCTGATGGGCCCTGTGTTTGATAATAGCACCGTGGAGGAGCCACCGGTCGTCGCATCAGCGTCCTTGGCCAAGACCATGCAAAGGTTTTGGGAGGTAGAGGAGCCACCTATGAGTTCCAGGATGGATCCGGAACACGCTGAGTGCGAAGCCCTTTTTCGATCGACCACGGAGAGGTTGCCCTCCGGTCGGTTTGTAACTAGGTTACCTTTTGTTGCCTCTCGTCCTAGCCTAGGGCGCTTGCGGAGAAACGACTGCTGTCCATGGAGCGACGTATGCAGCGTGACCACGTACTTCGCGATAAATATATTGAATTTATGCGCGAGTACGAGGATTTGGGTCACATGTCTCCGGCTCGAGTTGATTGGAGCTCAACTGAGCATTATTTTTTGCCCCACCACGCGGTGGTGAAGGCCTCAACGGGCAAGTTGCGGACTGTCTTTGATGGGTCCGCACCCACTTCAAACGAAGTTTCGTTGAATCTATGTTTGCATTCCGGTCCCAAATTGCATAGGGACATAATTGACATCATCTTGAACTTTAGAAGACATCAAGTGGTTTTTGGCGCGGACATCCGGATGATGTTCCGCCAGACAGTCATACATCCTGAGGACAGGCGATTCCAGTTGATACTCTGGCGTGAGCGCCCTGAGGATCCTGTGACGGTGTATGAACTCAATACAAACACGTATGGTTTGAAATCTAGTCCCTATATCGCCATCAGATCATTGCTTGAATTGGCAGAGCGGGAACGGATCCGCTTTCCCCGTGGGGCTTCCGTGCTGTCACGTGACTTGTATGTTGATGACGTGTGCACCGGAGCCCAAAGTATTGAGGAGGCCCTCCTACTGCGGGATGAATTGATTGAAATATTGAAAACGGGTGGCTACGAGCTACGTAAGTGGTTGTCCAATGAGCCTAGAGTTCTAGAAGGGATCCCGGAGGATCACCAACAGAACCCTCACCTGTTTGAGGATGTAGATGATCCCAACAGGATAGCGGTGCTGGGCATGCAGTACCAGCCGCTAACCGATATTTTTACATTCCAAGTGGACTTGGAAATACCAAAGGTCTGGACTTAGAGAACGGTGTTGTCCGTAATAGCCCGTATGTTTGATCCAAGCGGTTGGATCAGTCCAGTGATATTCTCTGCAAAGTGTCTTCTTCAGAGACTTTGGACTTTGGGCGTCTCGTGGGACGAGCCGCTGTTTGGCTCTCCATTGGATGATTGGCTCGAGTTGTTTTCATCGATTAAGGAAGTCAATCGGATTGCCTTGCCTCGTCGAATATTGCCCCCGGGAAATATCGAGCCAGCCTGCATGGCTTTTGTGACGCGTCGGAGCGAGGCTACGCCGCGTCAGTCTATATGCGGACAGTTGACGCCGATGGCCGGGTCAATGTCTCGCTTTTGTTAGGGAAGAGCAAGGTCGCCCCCATCAGGACTAGGCTGACTATTCCCAAGCTTGAGTTGAGTGGAGCTCACCTTCTCTCTAAATTGTTGCATCACGTTGCATGTGAGCTGGCGGCCACGGTCGAGATACGGGACATCTTCGCCTGGTCGGATAGCCAGGTCGCGCTTGCATGGTTGCGCGCGGCCCCACATACCTTGGAGGTTTTTGTGGGAAATCGGGTTTCCCAAATCCAGAATATCGGAATTGATATAACATGGAGACATGTGCCGGGAGAGCTTAACCCAGCGGACTGTGCCTCCCGAGGTTGTACGGCACCAGAATTGGTGTCACACCCGCTCTGGTGGGGTCCAGAGTGGCTGATGGGATCAGAAACATCTTGGCCTGTCTGTCAGACAGATGTTACTTCTTTGAGTTTGACTGGGCTCCGTGTACATGCTGTAGTCGCTGAGACGACGTCGGAGCCGGATTGGCTACTTGCTCGGTATAGCAGCTTGGATAAGCTTCTGGGTGTCACCAGTTGGATTAAGCGTTTCATACATAATTGTAGAAACCCACAGGCAAAGCGGTTGGAGCCGATTGCAGGTGCAGAAGAGCGCCGGAGCGCATTGTTGCATTGGGTCCGTGTCGTGCAGACCGGACGGTTTGAGTCAGAGCTTCGTATTTTGCGCGACGGACGCGCTAAGTTGAAGGGCGCGGTCGCTCGTTTGAACCCGTACATCGACTCGGATGGGCTTCTTCGGGTTGGAGGCAGGCTCCGGAAGGCGGATCTTCCATATGAGACTCGCCATCCTCTGTTGTTGCCCAAGGGCGGACCCTTGGTGCAGCTTTTGGTGTCTGATCGACACATTCGTAACGCCCATGCTGGGTGCAATGCTTTGTTGGCTATTTTGCAACGCGAATTTTGGATATTGTCTGCCCGAAGAGCAATCCGTAGTGTTCTGTTTCGATGTATTGCATGTTATAGGTTGAAGGCATCCACGATGCAACCACAGATGGGTGATTTGCCCGCTGATCGAATCCGACCTTCGAGACCGTTTGACGGCGTTGGAACCGATTTTGCCGGTCCCTTTTCGATCAAGGCTTCTCCCTTTCGTAATGCCCGTATTGTGAAGGGCTATTTGTGTGTATTTGTTTGTTTGGCCACCAAGGCTGTCCATTTGGAGGTGGTATCGGCTCTGACTACGGAGGCCTTCGTCGCCGCGTTGGATCGCTTTGTTTCGCGTCGAGGTCTACCTTCCCTTATTAGGTCTGATAATGGCACAAACTATAAGGGAACTGTAAATTATCTTAAGGATGTTTCTGTGTTTATTGATAAAAATTGTACTAGTTTAAGTCAAATTGCTGCCCAAAGGGGGATAACCTGGAAGTTTAGTCCCCCAAGTTGCCCCCATTGGGGAGGGATTTTTGAAGCGGCTGTGAAATCCGCAAAGACCCACCTCCGCCGCATTATCGGAGAAACGGCTCTAACTTTTGAAGAGCTGGCCACAGTGTTTTGTAAAGTTGAGGCGGTCCTCAACTCTCGTCCTCTCTGTCCGCTATCTCCAGATCCAAATGACTTGGAAGCTCTCACCCCTGGTCATTTTTTGGTGGGAGGGCCTTTAAATGCCCTGCCCGAATACCCTTGGAAGGATGAACGCGTATATCGGTTGTCGCGTTTTCAAATGTTGCAGCAAATGAGCCAGGACTTTTGGCGTCGCTGGTCGCTTGAATATTTGCATTTGCTGCAGCAAAGAGTGAAGTGGACAGACAGGACTGAGCCTCCCAGGGAGGGTGATTTAGTATTGTTAAAAGAGGCAAATTTGCCCTCATTGCTTTGGCGACGAGCTCGCATATTACGTTTGATTCTTGGCGGAGACGGCACTCCGCGTGTGGCTGAGGTGTTGGTCGACGGTTCGATTTTAAGGAGAGCTGTGACCTCTCTCGCCCGCCTTCCCGTAGAGTAAGCTAGCGGTCTGCTTCTCAGACCGGGACGGGGGGATGTTTGTAATAAAGTCTATGTTGTTTTGTCCGTTCGCCGCCGTAGTATTCTGGCGCGTGCGGTAGTTGCATATTGGTAGCATCGCGCCGACGCGACGGCGTGAATCGCGAGCGACCATTTTGAAATCAGTGTTGTTTGGACAGCGCGCGGGGAGGCCGCGCCGCATGAAATAGCTCGTGCGAATGGGTCGCGGACGGTCGCCATTGTCCTGTGCGATATCGGTTTGATTTTTAATACGCGAGAGGTCCCGCGTCCTTTGATTGTTAATTAGTTTGAGTTATATTTGTGAATTTCCTGTTTGTTAAATAACTATTGAACGTTTGTGTTTGTGAAACCTTTTACTTTGACTGTTTCTTGTGAGATGCGAAACGTGGCTGCCTGGGGACGCCGAAATCTGTTGCCGAGTGGAACTGCTAGACGGATCAGGTATTTTTTCTGGGGATTGAGATCTCATGGGGTAGGTTGGGTGATTTAGGGAACAACCCCCTCCTCTTCCGAAGACACTCAAGATTGGATCCGAAGAGCAGAAGATTAAGTTTGGTAAGTGACCCTTGGGTTTGTGGGTGGTTGTAGCTATTAAGTTAGGTTTAATATACAGGGTTCTGTAGTTCCCGTTGTAAACTACAGTGGTAGCAGACTGCGTATAGGTTAGGTTAGGTTAGTCGGACAGACGTAGTGTCGGGTCGAGGTTTTTTACCGGTATTTTTTTTACTCGGTAAATTTTTCGGTACCGAACCCTCCCGCCCTTTCGTCTGCCCGGAATCTCTGCGCACAAAAATTATACTATTTCTTTAACTGTGATTTTACCCTGCTCATCAGCACTCATTAATCATACATACATACATACATACGTAAGAGTAAATCAATAAAAACGCGAGTAATAATCGCGAGGTCTAAGTTCGCGGCGAACTACTAGTAATTACTTTTTCCTGGGGTTTCGCTTCGTGAATGTCGTTTGTCACCGCTTTTACTCTTGGGATATATTCTACCTTGGGGAAATATACAAATATTCCCTATCTGAATACACACTTACGCTATATTTAAACTTGTCTAAAAAAAAATTAGAATTTTTATGCCAGAATGTTAATACTTTAGCCAACTAAAAAATTGTCAGGATTCGCAACTTAACCGTAACATAGTCGTTTCATCCATCACCGTTCAATGCAGCAGCTTATGATCAAATGCACTTTCTATGTGCAGCTAGATGGATTGCACACATACATTATAGTAAATTTATAATTTAGGTATTCACTCACTATACCTCATAAAGTTTAATTTCCCTGAGATGTTCTTTATTATAGAGTAAGTGAAAACAAGAAATTTTGAAAATTCTACTCTATAAGGAATAAAATACGGCTTACACGCGAGCAAAACCGCGGCCAAAGCTATATCACATATTTTCGAGCCAGTGTTTTAGATAGACCACTTCTAAAAACACTATAAAATCTTATAATCCTTATAGTTAGAAATAATAAATTAAATAAAGATTTTTTTTTAAATGTCTATATTATAACCATAGATATTAGAACACGCATTCGACAAACATTGTTTTAACGCAGTACATGGCTGTGACATTAATGAAAGCTAATGAATTTATTTAATCTGATGATGCTTTTGAAATCAGAATAATTTACTTTAGGCAAAATCAATAAACTGAAACATCAAACGTCATCCCCGAAATATAATTAAAGTTATTAAACCAAAAATAATTATCGACGAAACAAAGACGCTGTGAGCTTGGCTTTTAAGTTTTGGCGCAAACTACATTGAAGCATGAGAAACATAGAGATGACTTCATAAAAACTTATATAGAACACACATTCATAATTTCACTTTTAATAACTTAGTGGCGTAATGATAAATCTCTTGCCTTTTAATGTTGGTAGTGATCGAGTATTTAAGACGTCCGCCTTCTGTCAGGCCCAGGTTCAATTTGACTAAGGCACCAAACACACGAGCAGCATTTTGCTGTCGACCACCCAAGTGCATGCTACCAACGCAGCAAACTGTATGTTGCCGACACAGCAAACTGCAGCAGTCGACTAACAGCGGCAGCTTCAACTTCACGTCGGCGTGAGCGTCGACCAATGGTAACAGCTAGCCGCGCGCAGTTTCGTCAGTCGACTACAAATAGCTTGCTGCGGCTAGCTGTCACCAATGGTCGACGCTCACGCCGACGTGAAGTTGAAGCTGCCGCGGTTAGTCGACTGCTGCAATTTGCTGCGTTGGCAGCATGCAGTTGGGCGGTCGGCAGCAAAATGCTGCTCGTGTGTTTAGTGCCTACTTGAGTCTCTTATCACAGGATCTGATGAGAGTAACTCAGTAAGAGTTACTCGAATTGCAAGTTTTTAGAATAATAATATTTTTAAAGTTACGGAACGATTTCATTTCAAAATAATAATAGAAATACCGGTATCAAAACTCAATAATATTCGCTCGCTTTTCGAGTTGTCGATTCTTGTCTTGCTGAACTTCCGTGCCTTAATCTTATTTAATTAACGTGTTATTATGTAATTTCGGATTCGCGTGTAAGGTGACGATAAGGCAGAATCAACATTTTCCATTTTGGATTACGGAGGAAATTACAAAAGTTGCTTTTGACTGGTTTTTCACTTCTTTGTATCATTTTAGTATTAAAGGCTTGTTTACTCAAGTTTATATATTATTCGCTTATAACTTCAAGCTTATGCTTATCAGCTTTGCTTATAAAATCTGTGTTTTATTGGAAAATTATGTATACTCAGATAATTAAAACTGTTATATACTTTTTGTGATATCTTAGCGATCCAAAGAAAATTGTTCCTAAATAGTGTAGTTTCTCATTTTTTAGGGTTCCGTAGTCCGACAAGGAACCCTTATAAGATCGTTCAGTCGGTCCGACCGTCCTAGTCTGTCACAGCAGAATATCTTCTACGTTTATTGACTGATTTGCATGTAACTTGGTTCGAGGATACTTCACATATAGATCTCATTTTTAAAAATACAAAAAATTAAAATTACCCCTTTTTAAGTGTATGTAAAGGAAAGGGGGTGAATTATTTTTTTGAGTGCACCCCCTTGTGTGGGGAATCGTTGAAAAGGACTATGAAAATAAGGTAGGGTTTCCATACAACACTTTTTAATCAGGTTTACCATTTGCGAGATATAGCCCGCCAAAGTCGTCTGACAAAGTCAAAGTTGTTTGACACGGTGTCCCCCCCCCTGTAATTTCTAAAGTCTTGGACCTATAAACTTCAAATCACTCATGTATAGAAACAGGCGTGGAAACTCTTATTTAAAATTGTTTCGGGTATCCTGTGATGAATACTTTTGAAATTATAAATAAAATAAAAATATATACTTAAAAAAAATGACTACGGAACCCTACTTTATGCGTGGTCTGACACGCACTTGGCCGGTTTTTTCCTGTTAATAAGGAAAAAAGTAAAGTAATAAAGAATAACAGATATTTTACAAATTTACATAAAAACTAGGTGAAGGATTAGGTGAAGAGCCGAAAGGCTGCTCTGGCTTTTGCTCTTTGCTTTTAAAACGCAGCTCGGCCTGCGGCCTCGCTTGCTCCGGCTGGAGGAGGGGCTCGGCCTCCGGCCTCGCCTCGCCTCTCGGATTCATATACGCAGCTCGGCCTGCGGCCTCGCTTGCCGCGGAGCCTCGGCCTTCGGCCTCGGCTCCCCGACTGGTGACTGAGGTATGAGTTTGGTGATGGTGATTAAGGTCATCCATGAATGGCTCGGCCTGCGGCCTCGCCCATTCTTTTCGCACGGGACGGAGCTCGGCCTTCGGCCTCGCCTGGACACAGCTCGCCCTCCGGCCTCGCTTGCCGCGGAGCTCGGCTGGTGACTTGGCTGGCCCATACAAATCTTTTCGAAAATTTAAAAAAAAAACAACACCTGTCAGTCGGGGTCCCACGGTCATCCTCTACGATATTGTCTATGACGGTGACCCCGTACGAGTCCGTTTTCCCCCTAAAAATCCCCAGTCAAGTTTGTATAGAAAAAAAAAGTCAAAAAACCATAAACTAACACCGGCTGTGGTCGTTGCCCAGGGTCCTCTATGACATTTGGTCTAGCACCCCCCCACCTATCTATTATGGTTTCCGCGGGCAGTAGGGGTACCCAGTCCAGAACTGCTCCAAGTTCCACTTTCATATTTTTCCGGTGCCTCCTCACCCCCCTCTACACTTCCCCATCATTACTTTTTCCTATTTCTGAATTCCGTAGAACAAACTAATTATGTCAGTCAGTGAGTGGTATTGTAGCTTTATATATATAGGTATAGGCCCAACCGCAGGAAGCTCGGCCTTCGGCCTCGCTTCCTGCTGGTTGGTCCCGAATATTACAGCATCACGTCTTTATATCTTATGGGGTAGACAGAGCCAAAAGCCACTAGACTAGAAAGCCACGCTTAGCCGAATAGGGGGTATAGTGACAGGTATTTTGGTGGAATAAAGATGCAAACATAGTGACAGGTTCCTAGCCCATCGCCTATGATAAAAATTCCCTTGATTGACTTTTACAATCTGCGCAGGAAGAGAAGTAGTATTTTTTAAATTACACATTTATTTGTGCGAGTTCTGTGTGTTAAGGTGTGACATGTCCCGCAAAAAGGAATTGATATCTTCTCTCTAACCATAATCCTAACTAATATTATAAATGCGAAAGTGAGTTTGTTTATTTGTTACCTCTTCACGCTTTATCTACTGAATCAATCTTCCTGAAATTTTGCATACACATAGTTGGAAGTACTAAGAAGGACATAGGGTACCTTTCATCCCGGGAAAAAGGACTGTTCCCGTGGGAAATTCACGTGAGCGAAGCCGCGGGCAAAAGCTAGTAGGCTATAGTTATCTAAATATGCTTAGTGGGTTTGGCTATAATGCTATAAATAATGTAGAAAAGATACGCCCATTTCATGTCGCCTACTATCGTGACTCTATAAGGACTCATTTACATTTTGGCTCATAAACTACAGAGCCTATATTTAAAATATGTCAACGTGACATAATAAATTAATTTTGTATTAATTTGTAATTTTTTTTTTGGCAAAGACGCGGGCAACATAATGTAATATAAATATATAACAAATCACACAAATTGAGTCACAAAGCAACCCAGGCCAATCTGAAAAAGATCATTTTCCATCTTGACCTGACCGGGGATCGAACCCTGGAACTCCGCTTTGACAGTCCGGCGTGATGACCTTAGGGCCTATGGTAGGTATGGTGGTATTAGGGCTTTATGGTACTAATAAAACATAGCTAAAAGTAACTTTAATAAAAAGGTTACATTGGCGAACTTAACCCATGAAAGGCTCATTTCCAGTCAACGAGTGATAGATTGAAAGGATATTTAATATGACTTATTTAAATTTCTGTGATTGCAGCCAATGGTCATAAGTTAACATAAATGACACGTATTTCTTACTTTATCTTGTTTCAGCCCTTGCGACTGACTCGAAGTAGTTAATCATGGCATAAACCACTATTTAAATACTTCTTATTACGCCGAATTCATCTCGTCACCATTGATCTTAACCCGAGGGCCGGAATAAGGCCAAATTGTTGTAAAAAGTCAAACTGATCAACTTTTCTCGTTAAAAGTTGGAAGCGTATAATAAAATAGAGGTTTGACTGACGCGACAAATTCGGTTGATTGAAGACTCATTATAATCAAGTCTTTATTAGGGAAATGGGATTTAATCGTAATTTTAGAACTCTTTTTTCGTTCTTCCTTTTCTAATTTTAATTATAAGACCTGAACCAAAAATTTACAGATATAGGATTCTGTCACTTTTTGGTAATTAACTTTATAAATTACTGAATAAATGACTATATACTGCTTATTCAACTATGCTAATCGTTCGTTAGACTTTTAAAGGTATATTAATGTGTTTTTGTAATATTAACATATGTGAATGTCATAACATAAATACCCGTGCTGAGAAAAACTTAATTTAAGTTTATAGTGTACTGCTGTAAATATGTTATGCTGTTATAAACAAGCTAATTATTAAAAAATAAATAACACGACTGACAACTCATATAGCCTAATGTCATTCGGGCTAATGTAAGGAATCTAAAAATACCTTTCACATCCAAATGAGTTAAGCCGTTCAGGACTTATGGTGGAATAAAGAAATTACATACATACATGAACCCTGAAAACATAACACTCCTTTTTTGGTCAGTCGTGTAAAACATAAATCATTTTTATCTCTTCATTAGCTTACCCACTAGCAGCAACAATAAGTAGGTATGTAAAAATTAAAGTCTTCAGTAGGTATGTAAAAATTTGTGAACACGTTACAAAATTATGTTTAACTTATTTTGCAACTGTTTGTTGTTCCGTAATAGATAAATAACTTTGAAAATACTTTAATTTATACATTAGTTACGCAGTTTTATTTTAACTGTATCCTTGGTCCAGCAGTTTAGTCATGTATCATAAAGTCGGAGGTCAAGGCTTCTAATCCCACGGAGAGCAATATTTTCAGTAATAATATTCATAAGATTTTACTTTAGGAATTTGCGCGAAGTAAGATACTTACCTATAAAAAGGGTAGTAGAAGATGATATTATTGTTTACCCTTCCCGTCGCGTCCTCATCGGTTTATCGAGCTTCAAAATTCTCTCAGCGGGAGATCAAAATATTGAAATCGTACAAGAACAATTGCTTACTCTATGTAGATAAATACACGTATAATGAATCAGTAACTGGTATATACATTAGATGGTACAAGTCTGTATTTAGAGTTATTATAGGAGTATTATAGGGCCAATAGAAGGCATTTTTACACGACTGACCAAAAAAGGAGTGTAATGTTTTCAGGGTTCATGTATGTATGTATGTAAGTTTCTTTTTTCCACCATAACTCCTGAACGGCTAAACAGATCTTGATGAGAGGTACTTTTAGATTCCTTGCATTCTTCCGAGTGACATAGGCTATGTGAATTGTCAGTCATGTTTTTTGTTTTTAAATAATTACCCAGTTTACTTCTTGGTCTGTTTGCTCGTGTATTTGATTTCCTATAATCCATAAATGTAAATCGAAAGTTCTTTTTCAGGATGTTGACATTTTACAACTCTGACATTCTACAAGTTTGACAGCTTGACATTTCAAGATTAGACTTTAAAAACAGATCCGAAATTAATCTATTATTAAAGGAGAATTTTAAAGTTCCCATGAGAGAGGCACGTTATGGTCTCATATCATTTTATTAATCATCATCAATACCAATATCATCAATACATATAATAAAACTGTAACTGGTCTGTGTCTGTACATAGGAGATATTAAAAAAAAAACTAGGAGGGGTCTTCATAGGGCCAATAGAAGCCAAAACCATTTTTTTTTTCAATTTTTGTCTGTCTGTCTTTCTGTCTATATGTTTGTACGCGCATCACGCAAAAACTACTTAGCCAAATTTGATGTGGTTTTCACTGTTGTATTGTTGAAGGTCTAACTTAAAATCTGGCGTAGGTTTCATTTTGATCCGTCACTTAGAACGTGAGATATTAACAATAGTAAATTACGCGCAGACGAAGTTCGCGGGCACATAGGCTAGTTAGGTATTATTTAATAAATAATATCTTATCAACAAAATAGATGAAAAATCTATACAACAGTAAAAATATGTTGTCTGTACATTTAGTATTTTTGACTAAAATGGATAGAGGGACACTTAAAAAGAACAATAGCAAGCAAAAAAAAATTTTTGGAATTTCTTGTCTGTCTGTCTGTCTGTCTGTATGTATGTACGCGTTTCACGCAAAAACTACTGGACGGATTGGAATGAAAATTTTTGTTGTATAGCTATTAAGCCTGGGCAACATATAGGCTATAATTGATTTTGAAAACTGGAACACCTGATGAAGAACCATAGCAGAACAGCTAAACTATAAGAAATATGGAAATGGTGCCTTAACAAAAGTCGTTCAACCTGATGAGCATTTTCTGCTGACGTATAAAAATTGAAGATCTGGAACATCTGATGAAGAACTGCAAGAGACCAGCTACACTATAACATATATGGAAATGGCGCCTTAGTAAAAGTCGTTCAACCTAATGAGCATTTTCTGCTGACGTATAAATATTGAAGATCTGGAACATCTGATGAATAACTCCAAGAGACCAGCTACACTATAACATATATGCAAATGTCGTCTTAGCAAAACTTGATTAATCTGATGAGCATTTTCTGTAGACGTATAAAAATCGAAAATCCGAAAGATCTGAAACAGTTTGGAACACAAAAAGACTTTTCATTTAAGCGAAACTCACGCGGGCGAAGCCGCGGGCAACAGCTAGTATAATATAAAATTTAATTTTTATCCCTAAATTACTACGAGCTCTACGTGGTAATTCCTTATTCTCTTTATTTCGTTCCCAAGTCTCGGCTAATAAAAGACGTTATAAGTATTAATGTGCAGCACACGTCGACGTTGTAACACGTTATAACGCGTTATAACGCTTTACTGCTGTTTATATGGGGAATTACAGGGACGTGCGGGAAATGTCGTACCTGTTTTATCAGGCCTACTTACTCACTTAGCCGTAGGAGTTCGGTATTTTTCTGCGGTATTTTTGAAGCTTTAACGTAATATTTTCTGATCTGAACATATTTTGTTAAAAGGTAAATAACCCGAGAGGAAAGGGTTATTTTTGCGTGTATCATATATGTGTGCATGTAATATTCTTTATCATCATGAGATGACTTTTCAACGGCTGGGCGGATTTCTATAGATCTATCCTATGATACGTCTTGATGGCCTAATCTTATAGCGCACTATTGTTCATTGTGTATTAACTTTACATAGGATAAGAGAGTTTATTCCTTTAAATCAACATAAAATAGTTACTATACTGCCAATCTTATTCCTTAACTGCCAAAAACATAGATAGATATAGTGAATTCATGCACGACTCATAGAATACATCTAAATGCTGAAACAAGTCTCGATACTAAGCCTCGGGCGCTAGCTGCTAGTTTTCGTCCGAATCACAGAATTTAGAATTATATATAGTTGGGCATAGTAGAAATGATATAAGAGTTGGCTACGTTGTCCTCAGAAGCTGAGCTGCGCGGTGCTGTGTAGAGACGTGATAAAATTGACCAATCATATTGCTCAAAATACATTATGAGCAATATGATTGAATAATTTTTACAATTGTTTGTTCACTCACACATAATCGGATCCTATTTTCGTAAGAATTTATATTTTTAAAACCTACCTATCGCTGCATTTACTAGTTTTTTTACACGACTGACCAAAAAAGGAGTGTTATGTTTTCAGGGTTCATGTATGTATGTATGTAAGTTTCTTTATTCCACCATAAGTCCTGAACGGCTTAACAGATTTTGATGGGAGAGGTATTTTTAGATTCATTGCATTCCTCCGAGTGACATAGGCTATATGACGTAATCACAAAAACAAAATGGCGAATTATATATGCGATAAATAGCAGACCAATAATATAAAATTTGATCAATCTTATCGAGTGGGGTATCAAATTGAAGGGCTTTAAAAGGCGATTTCGAAAATGTATATAACTTATATGTTTGTATGTACTTTTTGAGTAAAAACTTGTCAGTCGTGTTTTTTATTTTTAATAATTAGCTTGTATTAAACATCAGAGCGACAGATATTTTTTATATAAAAACAGCAGTAGCACTTCTTTATGCCTTATCATCCAAGTTCCAAGTAGTCGGACCTAATGCGGACTTCGAAACGTCTTTCCGCCCGGTAATTTTTATCAAATGGGGCGTTGAAAGAGGCCAGTTTCAGCTGGCTTTTTCCCAACTCCACTTGCAGATACAGCCGGGAAATGTAAGAAATCTTGAAAGAGATTGTAGCCAAGAATACTGGCAATCTGACTGAGTGCTACATATCGGGCGATATCGGCCAATGACTAGCACGGTATTAGAATCCAGGTTTAGATAAAAATCGCTCGCGAAGGAAAAGATTGTAACTTTTAAAGTAAGGATGTTCTAGATTTTTTGCTCACACATTTTAAGTTCTGACTTTGTTTGAATTATTTTTGTGTTATCGTATAGCAAAATTTCTCTTTCATCCCACTATTTAATATTAAAAACGTAAATATTTGAATGGAAGTTTGTTACTTTTTCACGCAATTACTCCTAGATGGATCTTGATGAAATTTGGTATACGGGAAGAAGTAGTAGAAGACAGTTGATATTTTCTGACTAAAATATAGTATATAATATTGCGGTGCTTATCATCATCATCTCGAGTCTAAATGTCAAAAATAAGATTTTCTTTGACCAGTATTTGGCCACTTTCACCGCCCGTCTTATCGTTGGCATCATTGAGGTCTTTCAAGGTACAGGAGGAAGGGCAGTCAATAAGTAGGTACCTATTTAAAATAGGTACTTATTCATCTATTTATTTTTGGATTTTTGAGCATCTCAGATGCAATTAGTACTAAAGTACATATATATAGAAATTAAATATGATATATATAGAAATTAAATATGGTGAAAAAATTCCATGCGAGCAGGACTTGAACCCGCGACACGACCTTGCTCTTCCAACTATCGCATTTCAATCCTGCGCATCGAAAATCTTCACCATATCCAATTTCTATTGAAACGCATTAGGCATGCGTCACCTAACACCTATACCCAGACCCACTATACGAGTAGGTACTTATTTGATTTAACCCATATTCGATGAAGTTGAAAATCAATTAAACTATTCACCTATTCATATATGTTATTAAAATTCATAAAAAATGGAGAATTCATTAAAAATAACAGACAAATGACATTATAATTTTCTCAAGCAAATTCTCAGGCCTATTGACAAATGCCAAGTTATCCCGTTAACTCAAAAACATAATCTTATAAAATCCCGATCGCACCTAAAATGCGGAGTTATGTACGAGTATAATACGTGAATAGGCACAAATAAGCCCATGTCGCTTCATTTGATTTAACCCATATTGATGAAGGAAATCAGTCTTAAACTTTTCACCTATTCATAATATGTACTTAAAATTTATTAATAACTAGCTTTTGCCCGCGACTTCATTAAAAATTTCACAGGACAAATAACAGTTATAGGCCTATTGACAAATGCCAAGGTTATCTACCTCTGTACTCAAATAATCTTATCGAAAATTCGTCAGCACCTATGCGGATTATGTACAGTATAATACGTGAATTAGGCACAAACATCCTCATGTCAAACTCACAAATTCACAAACTCACAAACTCTTCCAAACTTTCGTTGCAATATTTATAATATTAGTATGGATGTTACTGTCATTTTACATTAATTTATTTAATCCTGTTTTTTTTTATATCTTATTATTATTTCAATAATATTAGTTTGATTTTACCTCTCTCTCTCTCTCTCTCTCTCTCTCTCAGCCGAAAGACGTCCACTGCTGGACAAAGGCTTCCCCCAAGGATTGTTTGATTTTACCTATTTATTTTTAAACTAGCAACACCTCGGATTTCCAGTAATAGGAGTAATAAGTGTGTGTGTTTGAATAACATACAAATTCTATCCTGGATTACCGGTTTTCATTATATCTGTACCAAATTTCATCGAAATCTGTCTAGTAGTTTGTTAAAAAATAGGTACTAAACTTCAACAAATGGATATTTGAGATATTGATATTGATTGAGATCGGATGATCTCATCAACTTTAATTTTTTAAAATATAAGTTGAATTAGTAGTAGGAATTAAAGATATTAAAAATTGTATGCGTCCAAAATTTCTGGTTGAAGCATGCAGGAAGGATTTTAACTATCAAATTTATTCACCTACCTTTTATATAATTTTAAAAGACATAATTTTTATTTTATAAAGAGGTAAAGAACTCTAGAAATACTTGGCTCAAGCCTTCTTATTTTATACCTAGCTTTCGTACACTTGAAACTGGCTATAAGAATACTGAAAGCCTTCTTAAAATTCTCCAAATAGTTTCTACGTGATTCGAGTACAGTCACAAGCACTGATATGTATCCAATTCTAGACCTTATAACATTGTCTTAAAGACCGAAGTGTACACATATTAATGCTCGTGACTGTACCTACTGTAATGCGCCTTTAACTTTAAATATTCATGTTTTAAATTACAAATTTATAAGGTTACCTATAATATATATTTTATACTAGCTGTAACCCTGCCTTCCTGCGTGCCTGCCTGCCTGCCTTCGCCTGCGTGAGTTTCGCTTAGATGAAAATTTTTTTGTGTTCCAAACTGTAGTAACCTAAACTCCAGTACTCAAAATTTCAGCTAAATGTTCCAGATCTTCAATATTTATACGTCAGTAGAAAATGCTCATCAGGTTGAACGACTTTTGCTATAGCGCCATTTCCATATATGTAATAGTGTAGCTGGTCTGTTGGAGTTCTTCATCAGACGATCCTGATCTTCGATTTTTATACGTCAACAGAAAATGCTCGTCAGATTGATAAACTTTTAGCAAAGGTACCATTTCCATATTTGTCATAGTTTAGCTAATTCTGTTATGGTTCTTCATCAGGTGTTCCAGTTTTCATAATCAATTATAGCCTATACTAGCTGTTACCTGCGGCTTCGCCTCGCGGCAAAAAAAGGATTAACCATTATCCCGCGCGCTCTGTGAAACTGCTTGAGCGCGAGTTAGCACTTTATTCACGATGGAGCGAGTTGAAAAATAGGTAAAATAGCAAATAGGCAAAATTACAAATTTATAGACAAATACCGTTTATACACTCGCATATATGATGATGATCGTATATCATCACTGTGCATGAAATTTAGTAAGGCTGCTTGCGTGCGTGTCGTGATTTTCAATCAAAATGGCGCGAAAATTTTATCGTTACTGACCGCGCATAGATAGATATACTTGATAAAGATATAAAATAATAAAAAAAACGTACCAACAGGTCATAAAAAGTAACCTGAACCTAATTTATTTTCTGCCTTCAAGTCTTGCCGGGCGGTAATAAAAAAAAAATAACCTGAACCTAACTTCTTTTCCGCCCTCAAAGTCTTTCCGGGTTGTCATAAAGAGTAACCTGAACCTAACTTATTTTTCTGCCTTCAAGTCTTTCCGGGTAGTAAAAAAAAAATTACCTGAACCTAACTTCGTTTCCGCCCTCAAAGTCTTTCCGGGCGGTCTTAAAAAATAACCTAAACCTAACTACTACTATATGTACTTAGCTTCTCAATATACAAAATTTAATACTTAAAAAAATTACAATTTCGGAAACATTGTTTATTTTTAGACCAACCGCGAATTGGACCAACTGCGAATTGGACCAACTGCGAATTTAACCAACCGCGAATTTGAACAACCGCGAATTGGACCTTTTTTGGAACAATCACGCCTAAACCGTGTCAGTGATGTCTACAGCGAAGTGCTGGGCGGGGTGGGGTGCGGTATTTGAAATGAGTGCGGGGCGGTGAGTGACCGATAATTACGGTACGTTAGTACTACTTACGCTACATATAAACATTTATAAAAATATTACTCGAAAGAACATTCTTCGCGAAAGAATATTGAAAGAACTTGTCCGCGGTAAAGTACCATCTCGTGGCAGGCCGTGAGAACTAAAGGCAAGTATTTAATTAAAGCGCCATCTAATGACAAATTAGATGTAATGGACAAAATGTAGTGTACCTCATACGGCTGTGTTGCGCGCCCCGCTTCTGCACGCAATGTACATCACAACCAACTCACTGATGTTCCTTCACACACATAATATATAGAAGTTTGAGCAGAGCGCCATTAGTCCGTGCACTCAGCAGCGGTCCGCACACCTCGACGTATCCGGGCATACTGCCGGCCGGTGCAACGGCCCGTTTTATACGGAAGTAGTGGGGAGGCTGTCGTAACATCACTTTGACGTAATGTCACTTTGACATAACGTTACTTTGACTTAACGTCATTTTGACATGACGTCTATTTTGTCAAATAATAGATGGCGTTACTATAATTGGTATCCCATGCCCACGGGAACCATTTTTTCCGGGATAAAAAGTAGCCTATGTGCTATTTCAGGTCATTATCTACCTCTGTACCAAATTTCATCGAAATCCGTCTAGTAGATTTTGCGTGATTGAGTAACAAACATCCTCACAAACTCACAAACTTACATCCAAACTTTCACATTTATAATATTAGTATGGAAGTATGGATGTTGCCCAGGCTTAATAGCTATACAACAAAAAAAGTTTAATTCAAATCCGTCCAGTAGTTTTTGTGTGAAACGCGTACATACATGCAGACAGACAGAAAGACAAGAAATTCCAAAAAAAATATTTTTGCTTTCTATTATTCTTTTTAGGTGTCCCTCTATCCATTTCAGTCAAAAATACTAAATGTACAGACAAAATATTTTTACTGTTTTATGTATAGATGATCAATATGAAAAAAGTTATGCTAAATATGCTGCCGAAAACAAAAATATTATATTTTTTTCAATAGAATATAAGTATTTAAAACTAAAATACGCATCATTATCATCAAAATTTTCAGCGAGGCTCTTGTTGGTGGAGTTCCTTCCATTTTTTCTTTACATTTCTAACTCTTTCACTTCTTTATACGACACAATGCTCACTTTCTTCTTTATTTCCTTCATATAACTCCTGTCTTGGTCTTCCTGGAGCACTTCTTCCTTTTATCTTTCATTCTGTAATACACTAAAATACAAAATTGCTGTAATTTTTTAGTTATCAGTCAATTTACACTAGAAACTAAACAGATTTCCCAATGTTACTCAAAAGGTCAGCGAGAAGACTCGCTCAGAAATTTAAAGCGTCCATTCATAATTAAATGCAAATCATAGACAACTGATGGCATAAACCATTCGCCTTCAAAGCAGAGGTGCCGTAATAAATTCACCTGAAATAAGCCTAGCTTTAGTTCAGGGGGTCTAAAACAACTCATTTCCATAATATTTAAAAATGTACCTTACACAACTCTTATAAGGTTCCTTTTTAAAGAAATGAGTAATGGACCGTATTTCGGTTCATCAGGGTGGATGTTTTAGACCCTTAGGACTTGCCCAATGAAATACGGAATGGGGCTTTGTAAATGTACTGAAGACAATTTGACTATTAGGTAATAATTTTAATAATAATATACTTTTTGTTGAAAAGTACTAATAAACTTTATGCTGAGGAGCTTGGGAGTACAGTGTTAAGCAACTTTAGTAATGGTCAGTTACCGGATGGGTGAACAAAGGGACATTTTAAAACCAGGAGACATTTTTGGGAAAGGGACATTATGGATTCGTTCTTGGTATTTGCTATATACAGTACTATTTATCTTTAATCATATATAATTATACTAAGGGACAGGGTGTTTATTTCATGCTGATAGATGGTCGATCACAATCTTGTTCCTTACCGCTCGCATGACGGCAACGTCACCTTGGCCTTGGCGACGCCGCAGCCGCTTATGTTGCATTATTATTTGCGTAAACTTTTTTCTTAGTTTTAATGCTGTGGATATCATAGCGTATACTCACACATATATACATAAATTTTCGTGTATTTGGAGACTTCGCTCGTATTCGCTCGCAAACTTTTTTCTATTTTTTCATCTACTATTATGTCTAATCTTGATAAATTCATACCTGCCTATTCATCATAGAAATGTACCGTACTTATTAATAGCAGGAACTTATACATGCATATCCTCGTGTCTGTGTCTTGGTTCATTGCGTGATCATTTTATGTCTCTTTCTTTGTCAGTCAACACTATTGTACACAATCAAATGCCTGACAAGATACACATGTACAAATACCTTATTCTGCATATTTATGTTATGAAGAGACTAATAATCGTGCAGGAGGATGGTGTTTTCGGTTTGTACACACATATTTTTATTTTATTTACCATTGTTATATAAATATACATATTTTACTTTACAAAAACTAAGTGGTATTTTGTGCGTAGTGCTTGGAGATGAGACGACTGTTGTTACTTACCTATTTTTAATCTACATACATAATTTAGTCACAATTTTGAATAAGACCAAATTCTACCTGATTTTCTACTATTTACGCAGTGAACTAACACGTAGACCTACTAATGATACTTACCTATCTTTAATCTACATACAAAATTTACTCACAATTTTGAATAAGGCAATTTTTTACCAGATTTTCTACTTTTTTTTACGTAGTGAACGGACACTTAGGTACAAACCGCTGATTAGATATGCCAAGTCAGTGTTACATATAGATATAATTTCACAAATTCTTGGCTTGCTGGGGAGATGGAATTCTAAACTACTTTCCGTTTTCTTTATGGAAGAAATGTCAAATAACATCAATTTCACAACCACATACAATGATTGGGCTAATTTATTGGTCGTATATTATAAATATATCTTTCTAAAGTGTGGGATGGATGGAGTTTATCTTTCACCGTGTCTTTGTTGATTTATTATCAGAATGCCCGCGGTTTGCGGACCAAGCTCCAAACATTTTACACAAATGTATCTCTTAATGACTATGATATATTAGCAATAACTGAAACATGGTTATGTAGTGGAATATTTGATTCTGAGTTGTGTGATCATAATTATGAATTATTTCGTAAGGATCGTGACTTTGCCAACTCCGGCAAGACCAAGGAGGCGGTGTATTTCTTTGTATTAAGAGGTCGTTGGGTGGATATTATCGGGATGATTGGAATATAAGTTCACCATCTATGGAAGTTATATGGGTAACTATTCCAGCGAAGAGTCTAGGTACTAATGTGGATTTGAATATAGCTTGTGTATATATACCTGGTGATAATGCAACTCAACCAAGGGACATTAATTTGTTCTGTGATTTCGTTAAATCTAAAATTGTCAGTGAGAATGGCTCCTTTCTGATCCTCGGTGATTTTAATCTGCCATGTATTTCTTGGAAAACTGAAGGACCTTTCTTCCTAAAACGAGATACTGTTGAAATACAGCAGGCGGCTTTCAATCTAGTTAGTTCTCTAAGCATGAGTGGGTTTACGCAATATAATCTGTTAAGAAATTCAAGTAACAATACACTTGACTTAATCTTTAGTAATTTCGGACTGGAATATAAAAGAACAAGTACTCCACTTGTTCCGGAGGACTGTAACCATCCGACATTTGTGATTGATTCGTCTGATGTGACTATTAAACCATTGCCATTAAATATGAGGGTCAAATATAAATTCTTCAAGGGAGATTATAATGGTATTCAAGAATATCTTAGACAAATTCCCTGGGAATCTTTACTAACTGAAGGCGACGTTGATAATGCAACTGATATTTTTTACCATCACATACGGTACGCCATCGATAAATTTGTTCCTAAAGTAATTCTCCGTGAAAATCGCTCGTATCCACCATGGTACAGTAAAGCCTTGATTAATATTATAAGGGAAAAGTCAAGGGCCCATACTAAATGGAAAAAATACAAAAATCATCTAGACTATAATGAATTTTCTTTACTTAGAACTAGGCAGCGGAAAGTAGAAGCTGAATGCTACAAATCTTACTTAAAAAATATCCAGGAGGATATTAAAAAGGATCCCAAGGCCTTCTGGAGGTTTGTGAAATCTAAAAGAGGGCTTTATCTTTTCCTGCACAAGTCACATTTCGCGGTGAAAGATTTAATACTGGGGAAGACATCTGTACGGCATTTAATGATTTTTTTTCAAGTGTTTTTGTTCCTCCTGCTAACAACTATGACCACCTGTCTTTAAATTCATCTCGGGCTGATGGTACTTCTCTGGGGAGGATAACCTATTTCGACAAGGAAGACGTTATGAAGGCTTTAAAAAATTTAAATACCAGTAAAGGTGCCGGTAGTGATGACATTCCTCCTTACTTCATAGTTCAATGCGCATCTGTGTTGGCATTGCCTCTCTGTATTATTTTCAACAGATCTCTACAGGATGGTATATTTCCGAGGGTTTGGAAACAAGCTAACATTGTACCAATACACAAGAAGGGCTCTAAATTACCTGTTGAAAACTATAGAGGTATATCTATACTCTCAATTTTTGGTAAGATACTTGAAAAACTCGCCTATGATCAGATTTATTCTTTTGTTCGTAATAAAATTCCGAATGAACAACATGGGTTTCTAAGAGGTCGTTCAACTGTGAGTAATCTCTCTATTTTCACTGACTATATTCTCAACAATATGGAAAAGCGTAAGCAGGTTGATGTGATCTATACAGATTTTGAAAAGGCTTTCGATCGTGTGGATCACACCATCTTACTTCGAAAATTAGAACATTTAGGAATTCATGGCGATTTGCTCCGTTGGGTTGAATCTTATCTAAAAAACAGGTCGCAGGCTGTTGTGGTGGGCGGATACAAGTCTGATTACGTACAGATACCTTCAGGAGTGCCGCAAGGCTCTCACTTAGGTCCTCTTTTTTACAATATTTACCTATCAGATATTGACACTTGCTTCAAACATGCAAAATTTTTAATGTACGCAGACGACACGAAGATCTTTCTGGAAGTTGACAATATCGAGGACTGTCGTAATATTCAGCATGATCTAAACACACTCTCCGATTATTTTTCTCTCAATAGAATTAATGTTAACGTGACCAAATGCCAGTTGATCACCTTCACCAGAGTGAGAAAACCTATTATTTTTGATTACAACATTCAAGGTATATCTATTCAACGTGTAAACGATGTCCGTGACTTAGGGATTCAATTTGATGATAAATTAACATTGAACGATCATGTGAATACTATAACCCATAAGGCATACAAAAATCTTGGCTTCATTAGGCGCATCACTGAATCATTCACCAACCTGTCTAGTATAAAAATTGTTTATAATGCCTATGTACGTAGCACTCTCGAGTATGCTAGCTGTATATGGAATCCCCAATATGTCACATACTCACAAAAATTGGAACGAATTCAGGATAAATTTGTGCGATACCTAAATTACAAATCGCGGAACAGAATTGAATCTTATGTGGATGGGTGCAAACAGCACAATCTACTATCTCTTAAGGATAGACGTGTTGTCAACGATATGATGCTACTTTATGATATTATTCGTGGTGGTCTTGATTGCCCTGGTTTGCTTTCTCAGCTGGGATTATCGGTACCGTCTCGGCGTCGTTTGCGACAACATAAATTATTTTACGTACCTTGGCATAAAACAAAATATTCACAAAATTCAGTACTTACCAGACTTGTTAATACATATAATAAACAATTTTCCAATGTTGACATATTCCACCTTTCTAAATCCAATTCAAATCGGAAATAGCTAGAATCTTATGTAGGTGAATGTGAGCAGTTGATAAGGGTAAGAGAATGGGTTGTAGAACTGATCTACAATGTTCTATCACATTGTTTTTGTCTTTTAATTTTTCTGTACTTCACGAAAGGTGTATTTTCAATGTATATACATATAAAGGTTGCTGTATTATTGTTAAATTCATAAATCCATAAGTATGATGCAGCACTTAGATGTCTACGCGTTATGGAACATCCTTTTGGGTGGTATACGTACCACTTGTATCGTTTTTTTAATCGCTACGTACTGATTTATTAGTGAATTTCGTCATTGGCCTTACTTAAAATGTAATTTTTAGTATATAAGTTAACCTCTGTAACGCCAGGTGAATTCAGAAATAAAGAAATCTAAATCTAAAGGAGACATTTTTGGGAAAGGGACATTATGGATCTGAACTAAGTATATTGAGAGTTTGGAGCCATTAGTCCCAACTGTATTCACAGTCGTTAAAACCCATCAATCCGTATTGGTCCTACGTGTGGTGGGGTCATGTCACATACTCCCTCTCTATCCATCCATAAGGATAGCCAATGCCCCAGTAGTTTGAATATTAAAATGGTTGAAGCTGATAATGATGGGTTGAGAATTGTAAGCAAAACCATTCATTCTAGTTACCTACTGATATAAACTGAATTTTGTTAGTGTAAAAACTTGTAATTATGTAAATTATTACAAAGTAAATTGTTTTAGTGCAAACCAGCTATATAGTTCATCTGAGTAAAAACGACCAAAAAACAGCATCTGTTGTTATGCATTCCAAAATTGCGTCTCATTCCAATAAAATAGATCTAACGGGTGTTTTTTTAGAGGGATAGAACTTTGAACTGGAATAAAACAAGGATGATTTTTTACAATTGATATGTAAGTGACTTTATTCAAAGGATAATGTTTTGATATTATAATTTAATTAATATGATTTCTGGCATATGACCGCCACGGCTGGATCGGACGTAACCTAATCTGGAGGTCTAATTTTCAATAACTTTTTCCAACATATGCGGCTATATATCGACATTAACGCGGCAAATATGGTCCTCCAAGTGGTCGATCGTTGCGGGCTTATCGGCGTAGACTAGCGACTTTACATATCCCCACAGAAAATAGTCTAGCGGCGTTAAAAATCACACGATCTTGAATAAAGTCAATTTCATATCAATTGTAAAAAATCACCTTGTTTTATTCCATTTCAAAGTTCTATCCCTCTAAAAAAAACACTCGTTATAAGGTGGTAAATTTTAATGACTCATACTTTTAGTGCAAACAACTAGTTTATCTCAGTAAAAACGACCAAAAAACAGCATCTGTTACTATGCATTCCTAAAATTGCGTCTCATTCCAAGAAAAAAGATAAGGCAGTAAATTTTAATAGCTCATAGTTTTAGTGCAAACTAACTAGTTCTTCTAAGTCAAAACGACCAAAAAACAGCATCTGTTGTTATGCATTTCCAAAATTGCGTCTTATTCTAAGGAAATAGATAAGGCAGTAAATTTTATAATGACTCATAGTTTTAGTGCAAACCAACTAGTTCATCTAAGTAAAAACGACCAAAAAACAGCATCTGTTGTTATGCATTCCCAAAATTGCGTCCATAAAGTTGCCACAGTGGGAAAGCTGTTTTGAAACTGGTGGTAGAGATAGCTGGAATTATGGACACGCAGGCCATATTTTGTTTAAGCTCCGGACCGGCCATACGTGATTTTATATACACCTGCCCATTCCGGGCTTCAGCCTGTAGAATCAGAATGAGATATTGTTCGGATATAGTTTAAGCCTTTAATCCTTAACTAATATTATAAATGTGAAAGTGAGCTTGTTTGTTTATTACACTCTTCACGCTTCATCTACTGAACCAATCTTCCTGAAATTTCGCATACACATAGTTAGAACTACGGAGAAGGTCATATGCCTTTTCCATCCCTGGGAAAAAAGCACTGCTCCCTGTGGGAAATTATACGCGGGCGAAGCCACAGGCAAAAAGCTAGTTGTTAATATATGCTGATGTGAAATAAGCTGTCTTCAAATTTATTATTCCTAATTAGTTGAGTCTCTTTAGATTAGTTGTAACAATTAATTTGTCATCAAAAATGTATGGAATAGGTGTGACGACTAAACTTTAATTACATTTTAGAACTTTCCAATCTTATTTATTTTTTGATATTGATTTAAGTACTTGATAAAATTCTATTTGGTTGTAAAATAATTATGATGTTCAAAAAGTGGACCAAATTTTAATAAAGGGAAAGACGATGGATGACACACGTTTTATTGTAGATTTTAAAACTTACCTTATTGTTTGAACTATAAATCTACATTACAAAAATTTTTGCACAATTTTGCAGGAAATAAACAAGACTTAAAATAAATAAGAGTATAAGATTACAGACGACTCAAGAAAATAATTACGCTTGTCTCCGACCACGCATAAATAATTAATAAGGGGAATAAATCTTAAAGTTTTGTCGTCTAAGGTTACCCCGCTTGTTTATTTTAATACTGTAACCACTAGACTAAGAAAACTAAAGAACAAGATAGGTACATGGTACGTCCATAATGTCGAGAACAAAAACGTCAAAAACGTTCGAAAGTTGTTGCATTACGAGAATATAGATAAAATAACGTTAGAAACGTAGGAAAGTTTACTTAAATTTAGCCCTTATTAAGCATTTGATTATGTCAAAGCTTCGCCTCTGCGTAAATTTTCCACGAGAACAGTGCTTTTTTCTGGGTTGCAAGGTACCCTATGTTCTTCTCAGTACTTCTAACTATGTGTATGCGAAATTTCAGTGTAGATTGGTCCAGCAATTAGTTAGAATTTTTTGACATTCAGTAGCGGAATCTACACACAGGGCCAAACTAGAAAGCCTGACTTTGACAGATCAGAGTTTTGCCTCGAACACTTTTGAGCGAGAGTCTGTTTTTTGATACATCAATGGTCGAACCCAAAGTTTTTATGTCCCGGGATGACAAGTATCACGTTGTTTCAGTCCCATTGCGGTGTAGGAGTAATACGGATAGCGCAATTTGGGTCTTTTATTTAAAATCGTAAGGTTCTTTTTGCAGTATAATGTAAAGAGAAGTAAGCAAAGGTACACGTGAGGTAAATAAATATACTCAGAAGCATTTTGAAGTGGGTCAAAAGTAAACCTTTTTCGTAACTTGAAGGTGTTAGCGACGTTTTGTTATAGAGATTCCATGGCTACCCTTTACTTCGAACGTCAATTTAAAAACATACGAGTCATGCGGCTCCCATATGGGGTTCAAGCATAAAGTACCCTTAGTTCTATCCTAATATTTATCTGCCATGTAGATACCAAATATTATCAAGGAAATACGTCGAATAGATTTTGAATAAAATGCATTTTTATAGTATTAGAACGATTGCATTACTATCTTTATTTATTTTTTACTGCAAAGTCACAATATTAACAAGATTATATTACCAATCCTAAATTCAATATTATAAATGCGAAAGTGAGTTTGTATGTTTCAGTTTGTTACCTCTTGACGCTTTATATCTATCGAAACTATCTCTTCCCGAAATTTCGTATACACATAGTTAGAAGTACGGAGAAGGGGACATAGGATACCTTTCATCCCGGGAAAAGGTACGGTTCCCGTGGGGAAATTCACGCGGGAAGGAAGCCGTGGGCGAAAGCGAAAACTATATAAACTCTAACTTGATATTACCTACTGACTAACAATCAGTAAACTGAATGTCTTGAAAAACTAAGTGTCAAATTTTCTTTGTGATATAGTAAATTATTAAAAAATAAAAAAAGAATTCCTTAGCAATGTTTAGATAGAAATTTAAGATGACAGATTTGATTACAGATACTCGAATAAGAGAATTCAAAGAAAATGTAATACAAAATAAATAGAGGCTTCATAATAATATAGGTATATCATAATAAAATATAGGTATTTTCACATTTGTATTTGATTAATTTAATGTGAAATATTAGAGTTACAAATACAAATTTGCTGCCATAACAACATCTGGGTTTAAAGCTGAAAATGCGATGACGGGCATCGTCAATGTGACGTGAAACTTTAACTCGGGATCAGGTGAAACATTTCTTTAAGGTGTTTGAACTTGGCACCCCCGCAGAATCCATAAGTTAGGGGCGTGACAAAACTGACGATGGAGTTATGTAGGGAAACATTGTCTCACTTACCCTGTGTTTGTCTTTACTCCCCCTGTCCTGCGTAGAGCAGCAAATGCAACAAAGCAGCAGCGCGGCGTAATTGCACTGGAACATGTAGTACCAGGAAACTTTAGAATTGTCGTACATCGTACTCGCATAATTCGACATTGGGTTATTTAAAATACTAATACAGCTATATTGGAGACGACCGCGCGAGCACCAGACGCTTGTCATCACGCCGGACTGTCACATTTGCGGTTCCGGGACCATTTCACCCACCCCCGGTCGGGTCAAGACCGTATATGAGTTTTGAGTTACCTTGTAACTCACGTGTTGGATGGCGACCC